>VWPU01006108.1:0-18930 GCA_013398955.1 Callaeas wilsoni
CTGCCGCCGGCGGCGGGCGCGGGGCTGCGGCCGCGGGAAGGGGAGGCTCGGGCGGGGCGTACGCCGCGGGGACACAGCACCGCTCCCCGGCCGCCCGGGGAAGCGCAGCCCGGGAGGAGGCGCCGCGCCGCACCGCCCCCGCCCCTTCCCCTGCCCGCCCGGGGTGCGCGGTCCCGCCCCGGCCGGCTGAGGGCAGCTCCGCCCTGGAAGGCGGCTGAGGGCAGCTCCGCCCTGGAAGGCGGCTGGGAAACCAGCGTGGGAGGGAGGGCAGAGCTGCGCGGTGGGAGCTGCGCTGCTAGGTACGGTACGGGCGCGAGGTCAGGAACGGCGAGGATCGCCGACAGCTAGCACGGTGACATCTCTCAGCCGTGCAGTGACAGGTTTCACGCTTGTAACAAAAAGCGTGAGTGTTTAGTTTCTGCTGCTGCTGCCCAGATTTACTGAGCAATTTTTAACATTGAGGAGCGATAGGTCCCACAGTCTGGAATTATGCCGTGGGTCTGCAGGCTGATGCTGAAGGGGAAATGGCATGTAAACAGCGGACGAAGTTTAGCGTTTTTAAGGAAGCTGAGGAGTGTCTGGTGGGATCTGGCATCAGTGATTGCTGTGGAAGTTAAGAGCTGGAACACAACAGAGGAGCAGCTGGTTAGGAGGAGACGGCTTCGTTAAGCAGTGGACACTTGATGGAGATGGACAGTGGAAGGTTATGGAAGGATGGAAGAAAAGAGATGTGTTCTTGATGGACTGAGATGATGATAAGTAGCCCTAAATTAGAACTGCTGTGAAGTCACCATGAAAGGAACTAAGTGAACAAGAATTTTCAATTTATCAACACATGTTGATACACAAGGTGCAAAAGGGTTTTAGGGGCAGAGCTCTGAAAATAAAATTATTTTAAAAACAAAAAGCAAACAAACAAAAAAAAAAAACCAAAACAAAACAAAAAAAAGCCAAACAACACTCATGATGAGAAGGTTCTACTGGGAGAACTTTTCTGTAGTTCTTATAGAAGTTCATTGATCTGAGAAATTTCATGGTCACCAAATGGTCTTTAAAATATAGTTGGAAAATTACGTATGAAATTTAGTATGACATTACTGATGTCTGAGAACAGGTCTTCATTACATTGCCACAGGCATCCTTGTCGCTCTGTCTCCCTGCCTGTCCCAGCAAGATAATAGGCATGGTCTCCACTACTTCATGCTTGTACATCCAGTTCTCAGGAGAAAGATTCCTGTGCCCCATTGTCTTGAGATACCTCCCTGCCATCTGCATGCAGCCACCTCTCATCAGGGCACAATGCCTCAGGAGTACATTTGCTGGAGGTGTCCCACTGTGATCTTCCTAGGGGACAGAAACAGGACACTCCCATGAAAGTGGAGATGCATTTTCCCTCCCAACAGGGTGTCACAACCCACTTGGTAGGGTGCTCCATGTTCTCTATAACTTCTCATCACGCTGAACAAATACACTAATCCATGTGTCAGGGAACTCTCATGTTTTATTGTATAATCATCTTAAGTCCAGCAAATAGCCCACTATTTAGTCTCAAAAGTGTTGGCTAACAAGCCCTTAACTTTTACAACAAACTTCAACAAGCTCCCAACTCCCACAGCAAATTTCAGGTCTAGGAAGTGTTGGCTAACAAGCCACAATTTAATATGCTCCCAATCCTAACGACATTTCAGGTTCCCTAGTGGTCTGGATTGGGGGTACGAGAGGAGGGAGAGACAGAACAATCCACTTTCTTTTATAGTTTATCTGGAGCACATGTCTTATGTAGAACAGATTTTTGCACTATCTCATTCACGCATGCAATACTAAGCCCTTTAGAGCCCTCCAGGAAATGAAGTCTGTGAGGATCCTGGAGCCCCTTGTAGTGAGGTGCCCTGTAGCAGGGGACTCAACCCCTGTCTTGATGCAGGTGCACTGAGCATGAGTCTCAAGGCAGAAAAGAAAGTTGGCTCTGTACAGCACTGCCCCACCTCCACGGGACCCTCTTTTACCGTCACAACTTTCCTGTCACAACAGTCAGAATGTTTGAGACAAAACATGCTTACCTGCTTATGCCTGGTCCTCCACAAGGGGAGTAGGGTTGTCTCCCAACCCGTAGATCCCTCATAGTGTGATTCATCCCACTCAAAGGAAGTGGCATCCCTGAGCCTTATTTGTCCTTCACTTTCCTTCAAAGAGGGAAACAGGGAAGATGTGGCCTTCAGCAGACTAAAGGTCTGCTTATTTAGCACCTAATCTTAGATGCTTCACAAGAAAGACCAAGAAGTCACAGCCAGCTTTGTGTCTCAATCACAGCTACTCCCACTTCTGGTTCCTTAATGGCATGGAGAGCCTCCTTCTGCCACCAGGACCCAATATATATTTCCATTATAGATGTAACTTTTAATTTCAATGCCAATAATGAATAAGCAACAGCAAAAATAATAGCTGTTTTTAGGGTGAACTATGTATGCATGGGTAACTCACCATAGTTGTTGGGTGAAAACTGCAGAAGGCTGCTTGGGGTAATTTGTCTAGAGCTTGTAGGAATCAGAATCCCAAAGTGCTGGCTATTTGGTAGCACAGCAACAGAAAGGCAAATTTGGTTTTTTATGTAGGATTTCTCAATGTATATGTTCCTCAATAAAAGTAATGCAAGAAAATTTGAAATTTGTATTCAAAACATTTAATGTTCTAGGAAATAAATTGATTTAGGCATTGCTAGTTTGCCTGTGACTTTGCCATTTCAGTACTTATCTTGTAGCTATATAGTGTGCAATATTTAAATAAACAAGGACAAACATTTACACTTACAATACAATACACAAAGCCTATACATAGTCATCCAGAGGATGTGCTCATAAGCCTCAAAAAAGCTGTCTCTTGTCATGACTCCCAAAAGCAAAATAAGTAATTATTAAATACACTGCTATTGTACGTGTCAAAAAATCTGGAGGAAAATTTGCCTTGATTGGAATTTGTGTGTGCGTGTGGTGTCAAATGACAGTTTCATGCATATACCAGGAACTGTTTCCTTACTTCATGTGTTCAAGTGTCTGGACAAGTATCAGAAATAAAATCGTTTTTCTTTAAGGGTGTGATGCTGGTAATGTGTTAATCATACGTTTGGAAAAATAGGTCATGTAAATTCCAGTGTAATGACTGTGTCTTTATACTTTTAAGGTTGCCAAAAAAAGGGGAAGAGAGAAGTTTTCAGTATGCTCTAGTCTGATAGCCTCCATTGAACTGCACTGCTAGAGTGTTGCTGCTGGCACTTGATGCATGAAACTATGTTGTACTTTGCCAGTTGTACACATTACAGTATTTGACACCATGAAAATACCAGACTAATTTGGGCACTGGCAGATTTCTCACTACCACAGTTAACATCGTAAATAGGAGAGATTTGATTTAAATAGGAGAGATTTTTGATTAGATAATTATAATCACTGTAATAGAGGCTCTTCCAAGTATTTGTGTCCTTTTTTTCGAATTTTCACACAACTTTTTCAAACAACACCGTAATCACCTATTATATATGTTGTTGGTTTGGGTTGGGTTTTTTTCCATTCCTTTGCCTCTCCTTATGTCTACACTTGGCTTGTTTTTACTTGGAGTGGCTTGAACATACAGCATGTAATCTGTGCTGTTTGACTAAAGTGTTTAGTCTGGTCTTCACTGAATACTTTAACAACAGATTTTCCATTTTACTTTCTTCAGTGCTGTCTTCTTAAAGTAAAAATACTTTAGTATGTTTTTGCTTTTGTTATAAATCACATTAAAATAGTAATATTACCAGAGTAGAGCCATAGAACAAGGAAATGTCAGTCCCTTAAAAATTTTCTGATTATATACAGCCTACGTCCACTCCCCAAATTGTGATTTCCTTTCTTCTACATTCAAAAAGTCTTTATAGTTTAAAAAAAATTAGGTTTTGATTTGCAAGAACAATTTGCAGCTAAACTTTTGGCTCGAAGAACATATTGGTGTGGCAAGAAAGATATGTTTAACTTTGCCAGTTTTAAAGACTTCTTATTACTTACAGTAATATGTTGAATATACAATAATAAATACTGTAGGTAAGGGCCTGAGGAATATGTGTGGATTAAAAATTAATGCCTGCTGCAGTAAATCTGAAATAAGTTATCTTTCCAGGAGCTTAAGGTATAGTTTTTATCATTATTCAGAACTTTACTTCGGACCATTAATATATGTAATCAAAGCCCCAAACTATCATAGGTTTTTCCTTCCTTCAGAAAGAAGAGATGAAAATAGCCCTCATCTAGTTGCTGCAGGAACTATTTTCACAAAATTTGATCCAGTCCCTCCATGCTGTAACCCTCTTCCTAAGGAGCCTTCCACATTCCATTGCCAGCTTTAGGTTTCATTTACCATTGCAGAAACTAGAAAGTGGTAGCTATCCCTCCCTATTTTTTTTAATCAATTTACCTTCATGCTGATTTAAGATTTTTAACTTGGCTTCTTGGAATGTCTCTGTCTCCTGTTAATATTACTTTGTCCATGATCTTAGACTTTGTGTTCCTACAAAAGATAACTCTTCCCCTCGGCCAGAATGTGATTTCTGAAGTAGAAATTTAATTCCTTAAGAAAAAAACAAAAAAAAGGGGGAGAAGTTTTATAAAAAGAAATGCGTGCAGAGTAACTCAACTGTCTCTTCTCCTCCACCCATCTCTACATTTAAGTCAAATGCACAGTGAATGTTGGTGTTTTATCTCCATTAAGAAACTCCATATCTGGCTTCTATACTTGCAGGATATTGATCTACTGTTCCATATAGCTATCGATTCTATTAACTGAAGAAACAAGTTGGTATCACTGCAGTAATGTTAGTTATTTCACACATTCATTTTTAAATTCCAAGTAGTGCAGATTCATTATATCTATATTGAAATAATGCCTTAATTCCCTCTATACAGGGTTCTATTTCAGCATTACTTTAAACAGGAAAAAAAATATTTAGAAGCATAGATCATTAAGGCACTTTTTGCCCCACTGAAGACAATAGCAAAAATTCTGCTGATATCAATAGGACTGCATTTTTAAGTAAACAGGTCACATTTATTCCAGCATTACCACTAATGAATATTAAAGAAGTCACTTAACAAATTGGTACTTTGGTTCACCTATCCATCAAAACATTATCAAAGGAGTTTATAACGTTGGTTCACCTATCCATCAATACATTATCAAAGGAGTTTATAACGTTACCACTGAACGTTAACAGCTGCAAATTTTCAAATTCTTGTTTAAACGCATTCTAAAGCAGCATATTACTAGTCTTCATTTAAAGTACCTGTACTTTAATGAGGTACTCCAGATATATTGCCGAACAGAAATAAAATTTGCTCATTATACCGGCTATGCTAAACATCTCCGGAATATATGAACTATAAAGATGCTTAGGATTTAGGAAAGGAGGTGCAGAGAGATAATGACAATAAATGCTATTATCCAAGAGCTGAAGAGTTATACTTAATTGTATTTTCTCTGCAGGCATAGAATGAGGTCATGCTTATACAGCTGACAGAATCCTCACTGCTACAAGTACCTTCTGAATTTGGAATAAGCTCACACTTGGTGAATCTGATTCCTATATTGGATGTTCTCTGCTCTGCTGTTTTTATCAGTCTGGTATGTCAAATTCAATAGATACCAAAAATCCACCCTAATCTGTTTAAACTGCAGAAATGGAGAACAAACAATCCTTAATATGCCACCTTGGCATATGATAAAAAGTAATAAGCTGACTTTCATTGCAACTGTCATGTTTTTCTCTGTTGAATATCACTTCCTTTATTTTTAAAAACAGCATTGATCCTATCCTATGGTAAATTTAATATCAGATATCTTAGAGATCCACGTATTTAAGTGGCCTAAGAACAAGGTTAGCAGTAATATTGCATTCCTATATTATTTTTTTAAAAACCAATTTCATGTATATCACTACAGGAATTAGACTTAACAGGAAAAAAATGAATAATGGTTGACAGTTCTGCAACTTCTACCATTGCCAACATGTTTTGTTAAAAAAACCAAAACAACAAAACCCTGAGAGATTCACTTAATATATCTACATCAAACAAAATGCAACAGCTGCTTAACTATGCTATGCAATACCATAGAGTAGGTTAATAGGCAGTTACTATCCATCTGAAATTGTAGGAACTTTGTAAGCATGGTGCTGTTTTCTAAACTGGAATTTGACTAGGATATGAAAGCTTACTTACTGCTTTTTACAAAACAATTATTGTATGCTGATTAAGAGAGAGGACATTTCCATGGAACAGTGTCATTAACGGCCTCCATTCATTCATAAAGCCAGAGTTGTAAGAACAAAACTGCCCCAGGACAGAAAATCTCCAGGTTTCCAGTCTGCAAGGTATCTGCCTTTAGGCAGTTATTAAGAGGACAGGCACAGTTGCAGAAGAAATGTCACTGATTTTGAACTGGGCTAAAATATTCTACGTTAAGACAGAACTAACATAATTCAAGAATTTGCAGTGACACTTCAGCATTTTTTGTTCTTGGGCAGCTGAGCTTCTCCTGGGATATCTTACTAAGAGTCAAATCCCTAACATAAGTGATAGCAACCGAATCCAAACAATTCCATGTTGGACTTTGTCTTCACTAAGGAAAAATTAGGGCAGAGGCAGAAAGGAAAAGACATTTGTTTCATTTAGTTAGAACAATATATCATTATATGTATTAGATGGTTAAAATAATCTTATGCTCCTACCAGTTTACCTTCATCAAGATAGTATGTAATAACGACAAACTACCTTGCTCATATTAGGATTTTATCACGTTAAGGTACTTTATATCTCCTAAAGTAAATGTTTTCCTTAGAGCAAAAGAGATGCATTTCCTCAAATATATTAATTCCCAAGTTTACTTAATGTGACCACATCATACTGAGATGCAGAAATAAACACTTGGAAACAAACCATTTAAAATGTCAATTTGAAAGAAAAAGGGAAAAAAAGCTATCAATTATTATTTTCTTTCAGCTATGTAGTACTATAAGTAAAATTTAGTTTATATGGTTTTGTATTTTATGGGTTTTGTGACATTAAGTTATCAGTCCATTTCACCTTACTAAATTCTGGGAAAAAAATCATTAAAACTGTTCAGTGATTCTAAATAAAGACCAGTATTCTTCATTCTACTGGAAATTTTGAGATGTCTTGTTTGCGCTGATTCAGAAATTTAAAATGTTAAAATATTGGGCCGTGTTGCAGGATGGAATTTCTAAGTGGATCTAATATTAAGTACAAGCCTGAATTTTAGGCAAGTTTCAATCATCTAGTAATGTTACTCTAATGAAAAAATGCTTTTACCTTTAAGACAGACTATACTCCATTGTCCATGCAATTCATTTACCAGAAGTTAATTGCTTGCCAATCACAAGTGATTTATGAACCTGTTTCCCTCACAGTGACTGACCTTCAATTAACATAAGATCAAAACAATATAAAAATCTATTTTCTTTCTTTTCCAAAATAGTTTCATAGAGGCCTTATTCTCAAGTATGGATATGTACAATACCTGTCCTATCGAGATATGAGTATTTTACAAAGTTTTCTGATACCACAACTCAATGGCTTCAAAATTCTACAATATATAAATATCTTGCAGGTCTCCTGTTTAGTGTCAGTTTTCCTCACTTATCATTTGTTACACAAAAGCTGCTGGTTACAGCAATCCTTGTGCTTGACATCTGTCACGAACATCTGTGGATTACTCCAACTGCTTGTAAAAATAAATTAGGGAACTTGTTATGGTCTAAACCCACTAGCACTCATTTATTAATTAGATTTCAGTAACTAGTTTCTGAACTTGAATAACTTGTATGCCAGATGTCTTATGCTGAAACAAGAAGCCAAGAAGATGGGGGAAGGGAGCAGCAAGTGAGTGACATGCATTTAAAAACACTGTATAGACTACCATTTTTTAAGAAAATTCTTTGTTTATTATGTGCTTCTTTGTAACTGTCACATGATAGAATCTAATTATCTAGATAGGAAACGAACAGATAGCTAATTGGTTGTTGCTGAATGGGGAAGGCGGCCTTCTTTTGCTTTCCTGTAAATTCGACCTCTTTGGGGGTTTTTTTAGTCCCTTTAAAATCCACCTATCACTTCTATTTTTCAACATTTCATACTCTCTCTCACTGGAAACGGGGCCACATTCTTTCCCAGTGAATAACACCAGCAACAAAAGCAACTCAAATTTAGAAAGCCACAGGCAGCTAAGGACCATCTTGCAACAGTTTCAGTGACATAAAAAGACAGACACTCCTTCTACCAGGACAGTCTACAATTTCCAATTTATTTAAGGACTAGGCAAAAATTAGCTTGTACCTGTCAAATTCATGACAATTCCACGTTCAGAGAATGAGGGAATCATACCTTAAGACAAGCTCCACTCCACCCTGCTCTAGCTCATGACATTCAGATTGGTATCTGCAACCTGATACACACAATTCGGGATGGAGCAGAGGTGGTGTCATTTGGATCTCGGCCCATCTGTAATAGACAACTTATTAAAAACCTAGACAAACAAACAAACCAACCCCAAACCAAACAGTTCATACAACCAGCATGAAAACATGTTTAAGCTTTTTTCAAATAGATGATCAAACACTGAACTCTTTCAACCACTTTATTCCTCTGATTACATTCCCCATAACCTGGAAGAAAGAACACACTAACTTAAAAGAACATTGAAATGGGAGCAGTTAATATTTTCTGTCCAGTTCTTCAGTTTCTGAGTTAGTATTTCTTCTCTGTGCAGTGGTGTTGGTTAGGAAACAAAGATGTGTACCTCAAAAAGTAAGAGTTTTATCTTTGTCTCAGTTTTTATTATGAACTTGCCAATTTTCCATGTACAAAAAATAAACTAAATATACTACACAGTAGAAGAGCAGAAAAGGTTACATATTCAGCAGAACAAATTGCCAATTTCCCCCTCATCCATTGTGCTGGGTTTGGGTGGGGTAGAGTTAATTTTCTTTACAGTGGCTGGTATGGGGCTGTGTTTTGGATTTGTGCTGAAACAGGGTTGATAGTACAACAGAGATGTTTTTGTTATTGCTGAGCAGCCCTTACACAGAGTCATGACACCTGCGAGGAGGCTGGGGGTGGCACAAGGAGTCGGGAAGGGACACAGCTGGAACAGGTGACCCCAGCTGACTAAAGGGATATTCCAGACCATACCATGTCATCCTCAGTATTTAAAGCTCAGGGTAGAATACGAAAGGGGGGGACATTTTGCATGATGACATTTGTACTTCCCAAATACATGTGATGAAGCCTTGACTTCCTAGGGATGGCTGAACACCTGCCTACCCATGGGAAGTGGTAAATGGATTCCTTGGTTTTCTTTGCTTGTGTGTGAGGCTTTTTCTTTACCTAGTAAGCTGTCTTTATCGCCACCCATGAGTTTTCTCACTTTTACCCTTCCAATTCTATTTCCCATTCCACTGTGAGAGAATGGTTGAGCGGTTGCGTGGGACTTGGTTGCTGGCTGGGGTTAAACCACAACATCCATACATGTGTTGGTAGTTATTTTCCTCAGCAGAATTATGCAGTTTGTGACTTCGATGACTCTTAAAGACACAGGTTTTTGGACTTTCCTATTTGTTTCTGGTTATACATATACTTTTCAAATTCAGCAATTATAAAAGGCACATACAAGTAAATCCATATCCAGATTATGTTTAAACCCATTAATGGGATGAAATAGAAAACAAACATTTCCATGCTTTAAGCTTGTTTACTTTTCAAAACTCTACACTGTCAGGTTCACTGCTTTGGGGATGGCAGGTTGCGTCACTCCCAAGTGTGACTGCAGCCACTAACCTGCATATGTTCTTCCCAGGTCTCAGCAAAAAGACTAACTATGCAGCATCAAAACAGCAAGCAGGACATACGCACACAGAAGTAAAAGCTCACAATATATTTTGATGCAGCTCTCCAGTTGACCTGAAACTCCCCTTCATATGTAAACAAGGGGCAAAAGAAATCCACAACAATCACCTTTTTAACTTTGAATTTTAATAGTATGCTCTGGTTTTAAAAGTCTTCTTGCAAGCTTGCTCAGCTAGTTCCCAAAGAGATTATTATATGGAAAGCCAAAATCAAAACTGAAAGGAGCCTTTATATTAAGTAAATAGAACTGTAGGTGTAACTTGTTTTAAGATATATAATAGAACATTTAATTATATTGTTCTTAGAATTTGGCTTCTCTAGTTCATCTTGAATTTGAAAAAATTGTAGTCAGAGATCACAAATAATGATATTTAAAAGATACTTACAATTCACTCAGTGCTATTTATTTCACCTTCTATCTCTGCATTTTTTGTTTGCTCACATGAAACTCCTACTGCCCAGCCAGCTGCAGATTTTCTACTACGTGTTCATCTTTGCTCATCCCTTTTCTCCTGTTCATTCATATCTTTTCCTGTGTTCCCATTTCCCGCACCCAGCAGCAGGTCAAGGGACAAATCTTTTAGAAAGGAACAGAGACAAACACCAAAATAAGGCTTTGGTAAGACAGACAAAATATTACTGCAACTTTGCTTAAATTCAGGAAATCATAGAGGCTTGGGGGGGTCTTTTGCTCATAGATTATGTCGCCATTTGTGTAGTTCTTGTAGTGTTATTTTGTGCTTGCTATATGAAGCAGCTTCCTTAGGGGATTTAAGGATCTATTGCTTTTCTCCCCTAGAAGTAACATTATTCTGTTCTGTCTTACTATATTCAGAATCTGATAGACTTGTCAACATATTTTTTCATTTAAATCTTTTTTTTTTACTGTGAAGCTGTGTAAGAGAACATATTGTTCTAGTTTTTTGAAGAAAAATTCATGCCTAACAGAGTGCATCCAGGCAGCTGAATGATACTGAAAATGGATTAAAAATATGCTTCGCTCCAGTTTTCTTCTGGATTAGAGGTGGCTGCTGAGCAGATCTAGAAGGTTTAAAAATTATTGACTAAATATAGGTCAATGGCATTTCATAAACAAAACCTGACTACATCTAAAATAGTGACTTAAATGTTCACATGGTGGCTCAAAGTCTTTTTCTGTCTTATTAAAGGACTTAGATAAAGGAAGTTTACAATTCTAGCAAGTGCTTCCCTGAAAATATAAAGGATTAGATGTAAGCATGCAGTGTCTGGAACATAAAAAGCACAGCACAGACATACACTTAAGAAATCAAGTGTTTATGTGCTTGATACAGTGTACTTATAGTATATTACACAGAGTATACATGAGCTGCCTTGCCAAATTCAGATAGGATATAAATAGTGGTATTAGATGTTGGTGAAATTCTAAGTGGAATATATACTAGTCTACTTTACAAGTAGTAATCCCTCTGCTGGCATTACTATCACCTTCATTGATCACTCCACCATCATGGACTTTTTTATATTGCATCATGAAGAATTTTTGGCTAAAAATCTGAATACTGTTAACACAGTTTTTTTATTACTAAGCATTTTTGTCAAGACAATACTTTTCTCATTTTTCTATTTGTTCTTACCTTGGCTACTTGTGGCTTTGTGTACTCAATACTTGATATTCTGTGCTCTCTTTAGACACTAATTCAATGTCTACTTTGTCAAGTACCCATGCAAGTATTGGCTCAAATAACCTTATTTAGCTTCTCTGCTGCCATACATCCTGAATTTAAGAAAATTTTTTTCTACTGATACTCAGTATGCCCTGCTGCTGGATCACTATGTTGTCAATGTGCTGCTACTGTCATGCTGGCTGATGACCTGGATGCAAATGTCCAATGCATTAACTGAAGTAGAATTGTAAGGATGAAGTGACTGGAGCAGCACAAACCAAAGAAGTAATTTTGTTTTATAAATTCAAATGCAAATTGTTCTTTACGAGGGTTTGAAATTCCAGCTTTCATATTCAGGTTCCAAAATGGTGTAGTGGTGTAACGTTTTAATGATTATCCCCTTGAGCCGCTCACAGAAGACATTGACTGGATCATCATTAGTTGCTCCCCTAGTGCATAAACCTATATGATCAATATATTTCCTGACTTTGTTCAAAGGCAAACTATAATGATTCTGTTGCTCACACAGTCATACCCACACACTTTGATGCTTCCCTGCGTTTGATAAATGCAGCCCTTTTTTAAGCCTCTGAATACACCACATAACCTATCCATCAACGTGAAATGACCCCGTCATTACAGCACAGCTCTGAGGCTGCACATCCATCCATCAAACGGCTTTCTTTTACCATAATGGTAAATTCCAAGTTCATATTAATTTGTAAAGTTTCGTATCATTCTTTTCTTTACGGCAAGCAGCAAATATTATATCTGTTGGAAGAATTAGCAACAGCAGCATTGTAAATACAATCAATACTTTTCACAAATCAGCCTCTGAATCAGAACTTGTTAGTACCACACATGTTCTCATTTTTTAATAGATCATAGGACAGTTCTTATTTAATGGAGAGGAGGAGAGACTCATTGTCTTGCCTCCGAAAAGAGCTGCCATGGGCTAAATATACTACCAAACTTTCCCAATTTCTCCAGTAGTATTTCCTCTAAGCAGTCCCATACACTCAGATTTTCCCCAAATCTGCCTTGTTATTTGAAAAAATACCAAGTGAATATAAAGAACTATGTGCTACTATTAAAACTACAGCTACTTGCAAATGTCCTTGTGGCCTGGCTGGGAAAAAAAAAAATCTCAGAAGGACTTCACAGAATGGGAAAGTTGAGTTTGAAATTGACTTCTTTTAAATGACCTTCAGCTGATGACACAGCACTCTGTCACAACCATGTCTGCTGTACACCAAGTATTAGAGAGACAATAAAAGGCTAATGAAAAACAGAGTATTCTTGAGTATGCCATAAATAAAATAATTAATAAAAATACTGTATTAGCTAGCTTCATGATTAGTGGTCTAGCTACAGAGACTGTTCATAAATTCAATTACCTGGGATCAAATCTACCCAATCAGAACCTGTCCAACAGAAACTGGAAAATTTTGAAGAATAGTTGATCCATCCATGGCTTCCCTTATAAAAGCCTGGGAAAAAAATTTCATGATGAAAGTAGAAAGATTTGACTGGTGAAATGCCAAATTTTTTGCTGTAGCAACTTATGAATGTGACTTTTGAGAAATTATTCATAGTGACAAAGAAAATTGAAGCTTTTGTGATATGGTGCAAGCAAAGACTTACATATCTTCCGGACAGAAAAGATGATAAATACACATATTAAACATATTATTGGAGAAAAGTAGACTTGGTTGTCAAAAATGAATAGGTGTAAATGTATGTGCTTTGGACACATCAGGAGCAGAGATGGAAATAACCTTGAGAATGTAATTATGGAGTGAATGGTGACAAGTCATCATAATTGAGAGCAGCTAGAAAGGAGGTGGATAGATGACATGCAGTAGGCTGCTGTAACTTCAGTTTCTGAATGTTCAAAACTAGCAATGGATCATGGAAACTTCTAAAAATTCTCCTGTGAAATCACCAATCTGCAGGTGCCAATAAATTGATTTTACTTCACCTGCAAGCAAATGAAAGAAGTGCAATCATTCTGTCAATAGAAGGGTTTGTAAATTAAAAATGTATTCATAAATATACAGTTTCACAATGGCTTAAATGTTATGTACAGTGACAATCCCGGACATTTCTGAATGTGCTAGGACACTACAAAAGTTCAGTGGCAAGTGTAATTGTCCCTGGCAAGTGTAGATATATATATATGTGTGTGTGTGTGTGTGTACATATATGGTGGGGAACTAAGGAAACAAGAACAGCCCTGTGCAAAAAGCATTTGGGGGTGCTGGTGGGTGAGAGGCTGGACATGACCCAGCCATGTGCACTCACAGCCCAGAAAGCCAAACGTGTCCTGGGCTGCATCCAGAGCACCGTGGGCAGCAGGGGAGGGAGGGGATTCTGCCCCTCTGCTCTGCTCTGGTGAGACCCCACCTGCAGTGCTGCATCCAGCTCTGGGGTCCCAGCACAGGAAGGACACTGACCTTTTGGAACTGGTCCAGCGAAAGGCCATGAAGATGACCAGAAGGCTGGAGCATCTTGCCTGTAAGGAAAGGCTGAGAGAGCTTGGGTTGTTCAGCCTGAAGAAGACTCCAGGGTGACCTTGTAACAGCCTTCCAGTACCTAAAGGGGACTTAAAAGAATGATGGTGACAGACTTTTTAGCAGAGCCTGTTGGAATAAGACAAGGAGTAATGGTTTTAAACCAAAAGAATGTAGAATTAGACTAGATATAAGGAAAATATTGTTTACCAGGAGGGTGCTAAAACACTGGAAGAGGTTGCTCAGAGAGGTTATGGATGTCCCATCTGTGGAAAAATTAAAGGTCACGCTGGACAGGACTTGGAGCAACCTGATCTAGTTGGAGATGTCCTTGCTTACTGTGGGGGGGCTGGACTGACTAGATTACCTTCAAAGTCCCTTTCTACCCCAAATATTCTATAATTCTATGATAACTGCCCTATTTCCAAGTATGATTCAGAATAAAGACATTTTTAGGCAGCACAGGGAGAAGCTCTCCTTACCAAAACCAGAGCAAAAATAACATTTAGACAAATCATGGCTAGGGATCAGTTTCAAAAGAGTTTATCATCCATACAGTATTTGGTCCTTCCCTTTATTCAGAACTGGTACTACTCCATGAAGATTCAGTGAGTTGTGGGACTCTTCCACAGAAGAATTTTGTGTCTCCATCTGACTGTCTTCATGACATAATACACGTAAGTCATCCTGCACCCCTTTACAGATTTTATCTTATCCATGTAGAAAATGGGAGGTACACAAGTCCCTGGTTTTTGGACAAAGCTCACTTCCTGGACTGTTCTAAGAGTAATTTTACTGTAAATATCCTCTGAAACGGAACACCTTTTGAAGCTTTTTCATTATGGCAATGCATATTGTCAAGAAACCCACCTCAGACCCACCTCAATTTACAGCATTTAAAATACATCAATTATTAAAATAGGCAGTTAAAACAATTAGGTGGTGTTATCAAAGATATGTTATACTTCAATGACAGCTATTACTTATTGCGGTTCACAACACAGTGTCATGTCTTAATGTGACTCTTTACTTCTTAGTCATTGTTATTATCCACGTTTACTGTATTAACAAAGACCTGAGGACAACCACTAAGCAGTTCCTGGAAACATGTGAGCATAGCTTAACTTAATAAACATGAATTAAAGCATTTTTTGTGCTTGAAGTAATCACTCCATACTCTCTTGTGTTTCACCTGAAAGGTGTTTTGTTTTGAAAACCCTGTGCTACATTATTTCCCCTACCACTAAAAACATATTTTTCCTTTCTTTATCCTCTCCTTGAACCTGTCCTATCACCATACAGAGAAAGAAGCACCTCACAAGGCTGCCCCACAGGTGTTCAGCACCCTTTATTTCAGTCTGCTTATGAATAACACTTGCAATCGTAGTCTAAAGCATAATAAAAACAAACAAGAGCAGATCGGAATAAATACATTCCAATAAAAATAATGTGAGTAAAAGGTAATAAAATTCCAATGGAAACAGTAAAATCTGGGAAAAGACTATAGGACTCGGTCATATTTATTAGACCGAGTCATCCAGTAAAATCCAAGGGATCATGTGAACCTGGCTACAGCTGTACAAGCACAGTCCAAGTCAGATCTCAGCTGCTTGCTGAAATTAGAAGGGTGAAGGTCAAACAAGCAAAAGCAACAAACCAGACACTAGCAGCCGTAATCATATCTGATGAGAGCAGATTTCAGGACTATTCAGATTAAAGAGTACCACAGGTCAGATTATCTGTACCTTTATGTTTTTACATTCTGAAAATGCCATGCATATATCCAAGCTAATTGGCAGTTAAGTGTTCATTCATACTTCCCTTAATTGGGTGTGATATCAGAACCACATGCTCTGTTTTAGCCCTTTAGAATTTCAAATGGTGCAGAAGTATGAATCCCACTGCTTCTCTTCTGAGAAAAGATAGGACCATTGCCTAATCAGCCCATGATTACAGAATTTGCACCTACTCCTCTCAGCCACTTTGCTGATACGATTTGTCCAAGACTCATTCAAAACACCACATATCTGGTTAACATACTGCTGACTAATCACTCATTACCGGTAAAAGCAGGAATCTTTTGTGAACTCCTTGACAGTCAACCTTCCACTGATGCCTTTCAAGACTTTCTGTGTTATTCTAACTTAACTATTAATCTGAAATCTGCAAGAAGACGGAGAAGTCTTGGTCCACAGTGTGGGGATTCAAAAAGAACTTGTGTAAGATGAAACAGAATTTTCACTGAATGAGCAAACCTTGCCTGGCAATTTCAAGTCAAATCTTTGAATTGCCATGTCTAACTACATGCTACTTTCAATATACATATTCCTTACAATGCAAGACTTTATTTCATTCTTTGGTGAAAAATTAAAGTGGTTAAAAGTGCATACTAGAGGCTTTGCACCATGTTCATCCTTAACTTAGATTAAAAGCAAGTTGTGGGAGCGTAGCCCTTTACCACTACAGTCTTAGTCCTACTTCACCACCCACTGCATAAACATTTCTAAGTAAAGATGGTGTCAGTTTGTGCGAAGAAAAAAAAAATTTGTAACTACAAGATTACAACAAGAAGTTATGACATTGTAGATCACACTAATGACATACATAAAACAGCACTTTTCAGTAACAACTAAAGAATATTTGAAAATAAATATTAAAATCCAGGAAGCTCCAAGATTTAGGTGAAATTTCTGGAATGCAAAACCTGTAGTA
Organism: Callaeas wilsoni; assembly: GCA_013398955.1. Lineage (NCBI taxonomy): Eukaryota > Metazoa > Chordata > Aves > Passeriformes > Callaeidae > Callaeas > Callaeas wilsoni. Next base: position 16,816 of record VWPU01006108.1, read on the forward strand.
CTTCAATTCTGTCCAAAGAGAAGTCTGCCTAACATCTTTCTAGCTTTACATTTAGTTCATGAAAAAAACCTTAGCAACAGACTCTTTAAATTTATTTCTTGCATCGTTTTTACTAACTTAGATTCTGTCTTGCTCTATTTAAACTGAAGCCAGCTCATATAGGTTTTTGATATATACTTTATTTAGTTACAGAATAATTTTCTAGGATTTGTTTCTAATTTATTGTGCTAATAGAAGTGTATTAAAAATAAGGAACCTACCCCAAATGGTTTATATTAGTAATCTGAGAAGAAAGTACCTTATGTAACAAATGTAAGGATAGAAGACCCAAATATGTTCAATGTATATTAGTTCTGACAGTAGATCTTACTTGATTGACAACAAATTAAAGGTGATAGCTAGTCTGAGTACTTCAACTCCAAGGCAAATCTAAATGGCCCCTTTATGTTGGATTAGGAAAAAAGATTACATGCTTTGTATTGGCTTTATTTATGTACTAAAATCAGTAAAACCTTAGGATCACCTGTCCATTGTGAATGCTCAAATCCATTGATCCTTAAGCCTGGAGAGAATCACTTCATCTAAGTCTGGATTCGCAGCCAGATTTAAATGCCTGGTCTGATGATACCCTTCTAAATTTCAAAATCAGTGTCTGAGATACTCCAAACGTTCCTTGCAACTCTCAGTCATTTTCACTATAATCCTTCTAAGCTGGTTTCATAGAGGCTGTGGACATTCAAGGCTTTAACTCCCCTAGGACAACACTGCAGGGAGACAAGGAACACAAGTGTAGGAGAGCAATTTCCTACTCACATGCTATTACACCAGAAGTTCCAGAGAGCTTCTCAGTCTTTGTACATTTTCCACCCACATCTTGTAAAGCTGGAATTTGGCATACTTCACCATTATCTTACTTACCCCTTTCCCATCCCCTCACCCTCCTGCATCTTTCCTTTGCCACTGCCGGGCCATGCCAGCCACCCTGCTGTGCCTAGCAAGGCTCCTGTCATACCTGTGCAACTCCCACGGAGAAAAACACCCCTCCATGGAGACTGGTCCTGACCTCCTGCCTTCAATTCGCTCTACAGAAAATTCATTAGAGATTTGCAAAATTAAGAAAAATAATACTTTTAGCTGGTTTGAATAATAAAAATAACCTGCTGAAGACCCGAAATTAGTCTTGATCAGTTAAAAGTCATCTTTCAGCTGTCACACACCTTCTCTGAGCAGCACGGGCACCTAGAAAACATTTCATAGCCACCTACACTTCAAACAGGCAGGGTACATACTGCGGATTCAAAAGACAGCTATATCCCCTTTGACTTTCCAGACATACCCCATCCCTTGGAAATATGAATATTAAATTATAAAGACATTTTGCAGGGGAGGATTTCCTTAGTTGGCTGGCGAGGGCTCCTTTAGTCTGCATATTCAAGTTTCTCCTTAAGATTTATAACCAAAGTGTGGATACTGTTCTTTCCTCTCATCTGCCTGAAGAGCGACTGTTCACTCTCGCCTGCCACCGCACTCTCCGTGCCACTCCACACACCGTTTCTTCTCTATCACGCTGACCAGGCCGCAGATGCCTGAGGGACCGGTCAGACGAGCCCCCGCAACCATGAGCGGCCCGGGCTCCGCCAGAAAGCACCAACGTAACTCTCGCCTTGCCGCCCTGCAGCCGGGAATCCGCAGGCTGGCTCGCTCGCTGACACTGCCGGCAGCCGGGCATCGCCGCTCGGCGCCAGCCGCGCCCCCGCTGCCCCGGACGAGCCTGCCCTGCCCGGCCCGGCCCGGCCGCTCCGGGGATTTTGGCGCCAAGCTGAGGCAGCGCTGCGCCGGCCGCGCCCGGTACTGCCCGCCCTGCGCGGGGCTCCGCGCCGTGCCAGACTTACTGGACGGCCTCGCCCCGGCCCTGGGGCGGGGACTGGGGGCTCCTGGCGGGGCGTCGCCGCGGGCCGCGGGCGGCCAGGGGAAGGGGAAGGGGAAGGGGAAGGGGCGGGGGCGGCGCGGAGGCTCCTCCCGGGCTGCGCTTCCCTGGGCGGGCGGAGAGCGGCGCTGGGTCCCCGCGGCGCACGCTCCGCCCGAGCCTCCCCCTCTCCCGGCCGCCGCCGCCGC
>VWPU01006109.1:0-11703 GCA_013398955.1 Callaeas wilsoni
TAATAATAATAATAATGGTAATGGAATATACAAACCAAGTGGTGCACAGTGCAATTGCTCCCCACGGGGGGATTGACACCCAGCCCTTCCCCACACAGCGAGCTGCCACTCCGCTGCCAACTTCTCCAGGTTTATTGCTTGGCATGATGCCATGTGGTATGGCCCTTTGGACTGTATGGCTCTGCTTCCTCTCAGCGTTTTCTGTTTCATGGCAAAATCAGCTTCCAGAAGACTTTGGACTATTTCTTTCCCTTTTTCAAGAACATCTGCTGTGTTGCCCCATACAGTGATGTAAATCAGGCATTCCTGATGTTCATCCTGTTCCACTGCAGTCTGGATCAGTCAATGGGAGGCAGTAGGGCTGTGTTTCCTCCCCTGGGGCAGTCGATTACAAGTATAATGCCCTTTTGGGTCCCTGAAGCACCCTCTCCTGAGGGTGGCACCCTCTGCCATGCATACACAGTCTCTGGGTCAGTCACAATACGTTTCAGCCATTCATTTAGGCTGATTCAAATCTCCAGCAGAGTCTGCTGTTCCTGTCATTCCAGAAATGCAGTTGGGTTCTGCCCCTGCACAGCTTGACCTCATTAGTATTGACTAGAGCCTTATGTTCCTGTGGGTCTGATGTGCCAGGCCATTGGATCCACACAGTCCAGGAAACACAGCTGACCTTTTCTCGGTTGACTGAAGCAGGACCCCTCTAGTCCTGGTCATAACATTTGTTACTCACTTAGTATAAATACAAATAAGAAATCCTTTTATTAAGATCTGAAGTAAAATCAACTCTTCTGCTCTGGGGAACTGGCCACAGAGAACTGTCCAGAGGGATCTGAAGCAGCAATTTTTGTGGAAGAGCCCCCTTTGTGATTATTTTTGTTTGCAATTCATGTACCAGTGACTCTAGGATCAAGTTAGGTTTTCCACCCTGCTTCCTCATGTTCTCTTTGTAGTCACACAGGTAAGACCACCAGCTCAGTATGCCTGGACCACGTCCCAGCATTTTGCAGAAATTTCTGTGTCTCTGGAATTGACAGGGTGACAGCATATTTTTAAAAAATTGCTATTTTTTTCCAGATTCTGCATTTGTTCGGGGGTGACATTTCAAAATGTTGGAGGTGCCCACTGTCATAAGTACTCACCCCTACTGTAGCACACACCCTGACACTTCTAATTATCCAGCCTCAGGGCAGATCTCTTGGTGTTATTGCTTAACCTTAAGCAAGACCTGATACACATTCAGGAGACATAGCAGTAGGAACATCTCAAGGATATTCAAAATTCTCAAGAGTTATTTTAACTAACTTGAAGGAGGAGGAGAAAGGGAAGAGGAAGGAGGAGCAAAATTGTTCCTCCTTGTCTCCCCTATAAATTGGTTCCTGAAGCAGAGGGATGGCATCAATGCTGAGTACAAATACCAGATTATTCTCATGACTAGTGATTTTATCACACCCGTACGCCAGGGTTACACACACGGTACAGCAAAATGATAAATCTAATCCAGCCCCTGGAGGTGATAAAGAGAAAGTAAGGTCTTACATGACTCTGAGAACAAGCACAATTCTGAGAGCAAGTAAACCAACATCATGACCACAGACTATGAAACTAATATAATGAATGTTTATAACAAATTTGTTCTAACATGGGCTGGTTAGATCTGTTATTATCTCTACCCTTTGTGCCGCATGTTGGATGCCAAAAAGGGCTGTTGTGTTTAAACACTACACAGCCATTTGTTCACTCTCCCCAGCGGGATGGAGCAGAGAACAGGAAAAAAACAATCTCATGGGCTGAGATAAAGACAATTAAGAAAGGGAAAATCATATTAATGATAAAAGAATATACAAATTAATTGACGCACAATGAAATTAATCACCACCCAGCCTGTCTCCAAGCAGTGAGTCACCATCCTCCAGCCAGCTTTCCCCAGTGTTATCATTCAGCACGTTGCCATGGGGTCTGGGATAGCCCTTTGGTCACTTGGGATCAGCTGTCCCAGCGGCGTCCCCTCACAACTCCTTGAGCACCCCCAACCCACCCGCTGGCAGGGCCATATAAAACAAAAAGTCCTTCACTTCGGGTAAACACTGTTTCTCAACAACAAGAGCATTGAGGTGTTATCAACATCATCCTCATCTTAAATCGAAGCCACTGCACTGCTACAGATACAAGGAAGAAAACAATGCTATCCTAGCTGAAAACAGGGCAAGAGTGTTGTGAAGATTTGTTTATGCTCCTTTATTTTTATCTATTTTAATTAGCAATTTTATTTCAGTAAGTCCATTTCTTTAGCTTCTGCTTAGACAAAGATAGATTTTCAGATTAAAAATATTTGGGGGGGAGCATCGTCTTTCAAGGAAAAACGTCAATTAATCCACATTTGACAGGCAGACTTAACTTAGGGTCCTGTCACTGCATAACCTGAAATATGTAGAGCTATGACTCTTTAAGAAGTGTATACAAAAGCACCTACTTATTTCAAATGCATTGATTTTGTGAATTCTGTCACAAAAAAACCTCATCCAGGCAATACTAGAAAAGTAAATCATTACACATCCAGAAAATAAAGGGTATTACTTACAAAAACAGCAGTACTGAAGGAAAAAAAAAAAGGGAATAAACAGGTTGTACTGTTACAGTTTAGTCTGTCTCATATTTCAAAGGTAAAACATCATAAATATTAGTTTAAAAAAAAGAAAAAAAAAAGAAATCATTACCTCTTAACTTGAGAGGTTTCACTATTACAAGTTAAGCTGTGAATCGGTCAGTTATCAGATGCCTGGTAACACAGCAAAACACCAATCATCCAATTTATAAGCCCAGATGGGACAATTATGCAAAAATGCTTTGAAAATTGTATGATTAAAGGTCAAGGTAATACATTAAAAGAATCCATATGGGCTTTAGCTCAAGCAGACAACAAGGAATGATTCTTATAAGTCTACAAACAAGCAGCTGAGGTGACCGATGAGTCAATTCAAAGTTTACTCACAAATTAAGCATGAAAATGACCTTAGCTTTATGTATCATTAAAAAGTGGATTTTCACTCCTAAAAAACAGCCTGCTGTCAGCTATATCATGTAATACAACATCTAATTTTTTCCAAAGTTCTAGTATGTATCCAAAGTGAGACTATATGAACTGATGTAAACTTGGATTTTTTTAACAAGGTTCTAGTATAAAATGCCCAGTGATGTGGAACTACAACGTCTATAATGAGTACATACCAGAAATTAGCCTGCTATAGACTGTATTTTTACCTTCACATATACAAATTTATTTCATTTTCAAATTTGAGATTAGTTCTCAGCTTATCTCCAGTTTCAAATAAAAGGCTGTAGATATACTTTTATTAAAAGGAGACCAAACAAAACAAAGCAACATTCTCCTTGTCCCTCCATCAGAATTCATAATGTAGTCCAGGAATTAAACTGTGAAGCAGAGTCAAAGGAATTGATAACAATGAGCAGATAGGGAAAAAAAAAAAAAACACAACAAAAAAAAACCCCAAAAACAACACCAACCAAGTAAATATAATGAAAGAATTAAAACACTTTTTGCCAAAATTGATGATTATATCAGAGAATACTAATGAAATTAGCAGAAGTGTAAAGAAGCACCATAGAAAAATCATACAGAGCAGATGGAGTGTGTAAGCAAATACTTGGCTTCTGAGAATACTTGTAGAGAATGTGATGGTGGGGTGCTGCAATATGTCACTGAGGTTATCGAAGGCTGTAGAGGCTTATATGAAACACTAGACATTTTTAGAAAAAGGATTGGCAAAATACCATTACCAGCAAAGTACTGGAAAAATGCTACCCTACCTGGAGCTTTTACCTGTCACAGGGGAATTCAGAGAGTCTCAAGAACAGAACTGCACCATTCAGTGACACAGAATGGCAAAATTAATGGCCAAGCAAGGTGTGCAGAGCAGGGAGGCTGCAGTTCCCATTGCAGGGTTTCTAGTCTCTGACACAACGCTCTCACACGCTATGCAGAACCCAAACAGGCCCCACAGCCCAGCTGTGAGCCCAGGCAAAAGTGCACTCACTTCCAACACTTCGACCTGTGTGCCAGCAACCTCTAAGGCTGGTTGGGGGGCTTTCACTCCTGCCAAGTGACCGACTCACCATCTCCTTCAGTGGTTTCAAAGACTCAAGAAACTTCTTGTGTTTTTCTCCCCAAAAATTTAACATCTTCTTTGACCAGAGAACGATCACCTTGGTTTATAATGTCAAATCGGCCAATTTCCTGGAACAGCACACACAAGCAAAATTTGAGCAGAAGAGTGTGTGTAAGGAATCCACTGTCCGTTTTGTGAATGAGGTCATGCAATGTCCCAGGGAGAGTCCAAAACCATAAATTAGTATCAGCACTGTTTATGCTACTATGCTGAAATTTTCAGTAAATTTATATAAGTTTTAGGAGTATAAATTATTTCAAAATATGTAAGGATTTTTCCATTTCCTTTTGAAGGATATTGTGTGACCAATGTTCCTTGCGGACAACCAGAAGGATTTTCCACTCAGGAAAGTCATGATTTATGGAAAAATAATTACACAACTAATATGGGAATAAACAAATCCACCAAACCCCTTAAGTATAGGAAACTGCTTGTGGAAGAGATGTGCAAACCTCTTATCTCACACCCTAAGAGTAAGCATTTTACTTTCCAAACTTGGTTTTATCCAAATTAGAGAGTCTGAATTGTAGCAGTCCCTGACTAGTTGTACCCCCTGGTCACAGGAAGGTCTGACAGCCTGTAGTCTGCTCTTTACTTCAGCCCCCCAACTCTCTACACGGTTTGAAACTTTTTGTCTAGCCAGAGTCTGTTGTATCCCAGAGTAAGAATGATCTCCCTTTCCCTTGAAGAGGGTCTACCCGGTCAAGTCACCTGAAGAAAAATAAGACAACAGTGAATGACAGTGGATAAAAGAAACGCTGCACTTCTGTATATAAAATGGTTCTGAAAAGATATGTTCTGTATAAATACAATATCAATTCAATATTCAAGGATAAGAGTTCAAGCAAAACTTGAAAATTTGGTAAACTTTTAGCATTATTTCCACTTCTGTGGACCTTCACTGTGGTTTAGTGTGTAAGTTAAAATATGCAAACTCATTGTGTAGTGAGCGTGTTCCAAAATTTTTTTTAATTTCCACCACTAAGAAATTTGTTTAAGGCCTAATTTGGAACTAGAACATCTGCACAGCGTATGACTAATGTAGCAATCAATTTTAAAAAATGAACTTTCCTTTCAACTGACCTAATATTTTTATTTACACAGCTACTTTTTTTTTTAGCTTATTAGTCCACTTATAAAGATTATGTAAAGCAGAACAAAGAGCACAGAACTAACACATTCTGATCCTCACACCAAAATGCCAAACAGCAGAGCAAATATAACAAAAATATGTGATCTGTTAACAAGTTTTATGTAATTTATTGCCTAGTGGTGATCCCAGAAGTCATTGTTGATGGTGTAAAATTTATGACCTTACTGAATTATAGAAGTTGGAGCTTTGGTTAATAAGTGAAACAGTAATTCAGGAGAAAAATTGTTTGCACTCATCTTGCTTGTGTCGAGTAAACTGAACAGCTCTTTTAGATGCACCCTGTGATCTGAGGACAAGGTGGAGAGAACGTTGACACTACAATGAAACAGGTACACAGAAAGGAAGCACAGGAGAATAAAAACTCCTCAAAATCAGAATATGAAGCATGGTGGATTCAAATGTTGCTACTGCTACTGGTGGCAGAAACAGAAGTTGAATATAATGAATTCTTCTGAGTGAAGCAAATACATTTTAGCTCTATTTTATACCATAGCATTATTATATTAATTATAACATGTTAATTACTAGTTAGTTATGCTTATCATGTGTTTAAAGGTGATTTACCTTGTCTGCCTCCCAGATGACCAGCCATCCACTCACACTTCTCTCATCAAGTGGATGAGTGGAGAAAGTAAGATGGAAAAGCAAATGAGTTGAGATAAATACAGGGACATCACTTACCTATTGCCACAACAGTCAAACCAGACTAAACTAGGGGAAAATTATTTTAGTTTATTGTCTATTAAAACAGATTTAAACTGTGAGAAACAAAGACAAAAGCTAAAACACCTTTCCCAATGCTTCTTTTTTCTTGCCATGTAAACTGGACACGACATAATGAGCAAATACAAGAATTTGGGGTGAAGTGCCATCAGTCTAACTCCAAAAAACTTGCAAAGCTGGGTCCTGAGGCCTTTCCCAGCCCGAGTGTTACATCACTACAGCTGATGCCAAAGTAGCTGAAGCACATGTAGCACATTCCTTTCTTATGGACCTTTTTGCATCTCAGAGACATGTATCATCATGGTCAGTCTGGCTCAGTGACCAATGTCAATCACAGCTTTTCAAGATAATCTGTAATTCCCCGAGCAAGAGAGACTGATTTTGAATTGGAGAAGAAAATTTGCTAGTCCATTGCAACCAGGAAGTTTAATCTTTAGTGTCTGTAACCTCAACAAAGCCAAACTCGAACCAGACTTTTTAAAATTTTCCCTGGCACCTTCACATCATGTGACCAGACGTGTGTTTAATGTCTCGTTCAGGGGCTTCTACACAGACTTAAATGAGGGGATGTCAATCAAATTTTAATATGTGATATTAGATCTTTACTTTTTTCCCTCCATGTCTAAAGCTTCATTTTGCTATTATAGACCAAAACTGTCATCTTAAGGAAATGGTAGATTCTGTTAGATGGTAGATTACATGTTTGCTCTTAGAAAGTTTTGTTAATTTATGTCTTTGCTCCTAGGAAATTTCACTTATTTATGTATTATTTGTAGAAAAGCAGCAAGGTTGCAGGTTCCTGGAGACTCATATTTATTCCTAGTACTAGAAAAGTCCAGGAATAAGTCTTGTTGATTCACCAGAGAAAATCTAAAAGTGATGAAAAAATGTAGGGGTAAATCTTCACCCTGTCTACTTAACACAGAACTGTCTTAATGCTTCTTATTAAACTTTTTATCTCCTGCAAACATGAGGGATAAGCAGGCACAATTCAGAACCTGTGGCTTGTCTGTATTCCTTTTTCTTTAGCAGAAAATTTGCTTAGTAAAGAAAAATTGGATGCAAGTATCTTAGAAGTCAGTCAATACAGTTTTAATCATAGTTAGAACAGATTACAAATTAAATTAAGTGTCAGAGCATTTATTACATTTTCTGTGGCATTTTTACTTCCCCGTATTAGAACAGCTTGATTTCATCAGAGGGAGTTTATGCTCCTATAGCTCTGGATATTTTTAAGCATGCACTTTTTTTCCCTCCCCATACTGAGAGTGCATTGTTTTGTGTTTACATGGCAAGATTTTGATAGCAGAGCAGTTGCAGGGGTGGATTCTGTGAGAAGACACCAGAAGGTGCCCCAATATCCAACAAAGACAGTTTGAGTGGCTTCAAGAGATACTCTCTGCTGGCCAAAGCTGAGCCAACCTGTGATTTTGGTAGTGTTTCTGTGATAACATATTTGAGAACAGGAAAAAACCCAAACAATGCACAACAGAAGCTGAAAGAGGGCAGTGAAAATATATGAGAGAAACAACTCTGCAGACATTCAGGTCAGTGAAGGAGGAGGGGGAAGAAGTGCTCCAGGCACTAGAGCAGAGATTCTCTTGCAGATCCTGGAGAAGACCAGGTTGTCCTCCCGCAGTCCATGGAGGATCCACACTGGAGCAGGTGAGTACATTCTGAAGACAGCTTTAGCCTGTGGATTTTAATCTTCCATGGAGAGGAGCAGCATTTCTCTTAGGATCCTTGGAGGACCCATGCTTGAGGAGACAGTTCCTGAAGGACCATAACCTGTGGAAAGAACCTGTGTCAGAGCAGTTTTTGAAGAACTGCAGCCTCTTGGAAGGGTTCACACTGGAAAAGGTCATGAATGACTCTTCCCTGTGGCTGGGACCTCATTACCTTGGAGCAGGGGAAGAGTATGAGGAGGAAGGAGCAGCAGAGACCAAGACTTACGAACTGACATCGACCTCTATCCTCTGTCCCCCTGTGCCACTCAGAGGGAGAAATTCGAAGAGTTGAGGGCAAAGCTGGGTCTGCGAAGAAGAGGGTGGAGGTCTTTTTAGATTTGTTCCTATCCCTCATCATTTTACTATTATATTAACTAACAATAAATTAAATTAACTTCCCCCAACTGAGTCTGTTTTGGTAATACTGGTAAGGGATGAGTGAACTCTGAGTCCATGAGCTTTTTGTTGTATTTCCTCCTCCTGTCCTCTTGAAGACGGGGAGTAATAGAGTGACTTGGTTGGCATCTGGCATCAGACAAGGCCAACCCACAAAAGGATGCTCTTGGTCATCCAATTCAGTCTCTGAAAACTCAAAATGTTTTAATAGATAGCTTTTTAATCCTACTTCTAGTGTCTCCAAAGATTGTGCAATAACTATTTCACAAGAGTAGTCTTGCTCTGATTGTCTCAGGGAGTTCTTGTAAAAACCAAGGTAAATTTATCCTTCTAAATATCCTTCAGCCCATTACTCCTTGTTTTATGACTAATATTCAGTGTGACTAGCTCTTCTTTTCTCTCCTATTATTGCCTTTTAACTATTTATGTAGAGTTATCATGTTTCTCCCTAGGTGTCACCTCTTTAAGCTAAATAAATGTAATTCCTTTAATCTTCACTTATAAATTATGTTTAATGTAGAAATAAAAGAAGACAGTTATGTGAAATTTGTGTCTTTTTCCAAACACTAACATAGTTAAAATAATTTACTCTTCACTGAAGTTCTGCAGTTGACTTAAGCAAAACATCTTTCTTTCCCCAGAGCATAGGGACAGCAATAGGAAAAAGTTTATAACAGACCAGTTCTGTGTTGCCTTGAGTTGTGATGGTTTTGAGGGTAAATAAAGCAGTGTAAAACAGGAGCTGTAAAACATGATCTCCAGGCTTTACGTTTCATTCTCAATTATACCTTTCAACATATATTACAGTGTTATGTTTCAGATAACTAGGTATTCTAGGATTTGAACCAACAGACCTATAATACTGCTTTATTACATTTTATTGTTTCTGCCTGTAGAAGGAGAAAAATACGTAGAGAAATAACTATTTCTCAATTTTATTTTTTTTTATTATAGAAATAAAAGGTCATATATTTCTGTGATACCAAAGAATGTTCATGTTCCGAAAAGAGCCCAGTCTCTTGTAAACATTGATTTTTATGAACTTTCCCATTTGTAACAGTAAATATCAAGCTTCGGACAAAACAATATGTATATATTTGCTAGTACTCAGGCCTCTAGGAAAACTTTTCTCAAAATGATGAGTTTTGCAATTTTGACTTCAAGAGACCTCTGTGGCATGAGTATTCTTAGCATGAGTGCACTCCTGAAGTTCATCTCTCCTCTGGTTTTCTCCCCAAAAGGATCCTGTTGACATACTAGGAGGCAGCTCTGCAATGTGAGCTGACATTCAGTAGCTATTGAAGGTCGAGAACTTTATCCCAAAGATGCACTCTCTGGTTCACCCAGAGAGTCCAGATTGCAGTTCAGATTCAACTGAGACCAAATCAGGCAGTTTAATCTGGTTCAGTCTTTTAATCTTATGACTCTGGGTTTAGGTAGTGATACAGAACCCACTCTGTGCTCTCACCTTGGCACTCTCCTGAAGGGAGAAGCTATGATCTCCTTCAGTCTTGCACAATCCTTTATCTTATCCTCATTCTTCCCTCTCAATCCATCAAAGCCCAGAAAGTCAGAGCTGTGGTGGGCATAGCTTCTGTGCGATTTCATAGGCTACCTTAGGGTGGCTTTCTAACAAAAAGTGTGTCATTTTTGCTCTTAAAAAAATCATTGTGAAAAGCATTTGCAATGGTCTCAATTACTCACATGCTGGCAGTAAAACTGGGGAGCGGAAAGAATGGAATGTGTTAATTTCTTCAGATGATGTAGAATTTTCTGTGGTATTCTAACACAAGCCACCTAAAGAAGAAACCTGCCTGTATGTTTATCAATCTGCACAGTTTTAAATTCTGAGTTCTGGAAGATTGGTAATAGAGTTAAAAATATACTTTTTGGCAGTACATACTTTTATTCCTCACCCTGTATCAGCTCATGAGAAATATAGGAGGTTTTTCTATCTGCTTCAATACAATTAATGCTTTAATTTTCCTTCTGTCACATTCTCTTTTAAATATGTTTAAAGACATGTGGAGTTCTTGTTAATTAAAACAATAAACTAGATTAGATTATATAGGTTGATATTTTTCTCTGATCTTGAGCCACTCAGTATAAGACTTTCAGATACAGTGTCATTAGCTGTGTAGCTTCAAATTTGATTCTATGTTTTAAACCAGGTTAATTTATTTAGAAATAAGTTGACATTTGCAGAGTTCAGTTCTCAGTTGGTTTAAAGCTGTTTGGCCTCAGCTAGGATGATTCACAGAGCCTTTTACAAGTTACATCATATAATAAGCCTACAAAATAATTACATATGCATAAAAGTGCTCAGAATTTAGTTTGGAATTTTTTTTATTTCGCTGGAACGGTTTTATACTACTCTTTACACTATCTTATGTTGTTTAAGTGACCAAGAAAAACAAGACTATTAAAAAGAGCAAGAATAATAGAAATGTTGTCTTACAGTAGGGGAGAATACATATTTATAGACAATACTGTATTTAAAGAAAATTACAGTAACAAAGTCTAAATTGTAATAATTAGGAAATATTAATGTGATATATACATAATATAGAACTTGACATATAGAAATGTTATTGGACATTTCCCAAGATTCTAAAAATAAGGGTTTTCAAAGGGTTTGCCTTTGAAGAATTACATTTAGAAAACCTGAAAAGTTTAAAAAAGGCAGGTGGTGGAGTATGTACTTGTTTTAAAAAATTCAATAAAGAAAACATAAAATTGCATTTGATCCTTTTTTTGTTCCTTTCTGTCAGAAAAGACATCACAGCTTGTAGCTCCTTGTACCTATTCCTTTATCAACTGAAATAGTTTATGGTAGTAGGAGTAGATTTTTATATTCCTTTTTAATAAACTCTTTGATAAGACAATGTTTGTTGGTGCTGCTGAGCAGAAAGAAACACAAGAGACGGAGGCTCTGGCTTTATTAGGCTGTAGCACAGCAATGAACTCTCAGACACATTCATCACTGCTTTGTAAAAAAAACCCTCTCTTGAAGGATTTCATCTGACTGAGGACTTTCATCTACAGCCATGAAAGAGTTCTCCTCTGTTGATGTCACAATTTTCCTTTGGGTGTTGCTCTCCATTGCCCCAGATGGGGGATGAGTGATGCCCCTGACACTACCAGTTGCCCCTCAGCATGTGTATGACATGAATTTACCCCCTGACTCTGGCTGCAATACTCCTTTCCAGAGCCATCATCTCCCAGAAGCTCCTGAGACTTATCTGCCTGTTTAGGCTCTACCTTCCTCTTCCTTCCAGGAGATCATTTCATTCCTTTTTGACAGAATGTTAATTCTGCTTCTGCAAGTTGAGATAGCACACTGTATTGGTTTTGCATGGCCTGGTTTTTGGTAGTGGGGGGTCACAAAGCTGGCTCCTGTGAGAAGCTGCTGGAAGCTTCCACCAGGTCCAGCAGAGCCAACAGCTGAAGGCTCTGAAGATGGACATGCTGCTGGCCAAACCTGGGCCAGTGAAAGAGGCTTGTAACACATCTGTGATGA
>VWPU01006110.1:0-45979 GCA_013398955.1 Callaeas wilsoni
TCATAGAATCGCCCCAAGACAATAGCTTAAGCCTGCATTTTGTAGAGTTTTTGTATGGTACATGCTCTGTTTATTAAGGCTGCTGTGCAAAAAAGATTCTCAGCCACTGAAGGTGTTTCTGTAATTCTGTAAAAATTATTAGTAACATTCCTAAAGTTTAGCAGCCCTGTGTGAGATTATTGAAAAAAAAAAAATAGCATCCTTGTGGTTCACCCTCAATGCTGTACACAGGCCCTGTACCCCTGCACTGACAAATAAGATAACACTAGCAGCAGCCTACATGGCCAATGAAGTGTTGAGAAACATGAGCTAATATGCATTGAAGTTTACTTTAAAATATATAAATATTTTTAAATGGCACAAAGCTTGGTGTAGGTGCATCTGACAGTGCAAACACAAATATATGAGGCACCAATCATTCAGGCCAGCTTCATTCCTTCACTCAATCATTCATTCCTACAGCTTGTCAGCCTGTAGGAAAAATCAAAGTCAAAACAATTTTGGAGCTTTTTCAGTATCAGACTACTGTAATTCTCCTACAATTTAGATTTTGAGCTTCCACTCCTGAAACTGCTTCAATTATTTTATTTTTAAAAACACAAGCATTAATTTTGTTTTTCAAGATTTGAGACTTGATTGTAGGAAACAGTTAAAACTGTATAATGTATATTGGAACAATAACTATCAGTGTCTGAATATTTTAACATTGTTTGAAATTTTAAGAAGTCCTGTCAGGAACACAGTTATTGCTATTCAGGGACTTAAAAATAAACCTGAAGGCACAGACAAAACTGTTCAAATAGTGAAATTAAGCAGGTAGAAAACAGTATTCTGCCTAGAATTAATCTTTTTGCATTTGAACACTCTTCCAAGTTATCGACAGCTTTCTCTTCCTGGCAACTATGATGACATTTACATGGAGACACAGATTTAAGTGACTAACTGTGGGGGACATAGCTTTTCAACTCTGGTAATTCTTCAGACATTCCAAGTGCTCCACCTGGAATATATTTGCTTTTTCAGGGTTTGAGTCATATATCCTGAGTAAATGAGAAAAGAAAAATGCTGGTTCATATAAACTGACAGTTAACAGAAATGTAGACTAGATGAAGAAACTGGGGTTTTTCCCCTACTAGAGTCAAACTAGGCATCAGAGAGTCTATAAAAGCAGTATATTTGTTGTTAGTAGCCAGAGTTTTGCTGCTTATCTTGCAATACAAAATGGTATTCCTTTACACAATGGTTACTATTTCATTGCATATACTAAAAAGCTAGCCACTGGCATTTACCTCACTTAATCTCCTGAAAAATGTGGCATTACACGTGACACAAAGCAGTGAAGTAAGAGCAGTGTTCCAGCTTTCAAACTTAAAGGGGTAAGAAATTTCAGAGCCCTGAGGTTATTTGAACAGACCATGATGCACTACTTGGACATAATACTGAATGGAGTTTAGACATACTGTTTCAAGAAGTATTTCACCTCCCCCCAGTTCAGGATCATTTTTTAAACACTACCATAACAATATTAAGTGAAGAGTGAAAAACCAAAAACTTGATCTTTATGCAGTTTTAACTACTTGTACTATTTAAAATAGTCTATCCTCTTTTTATTTTCTTGTTTTCACATGTAAACAAAACTTCAGGATTTAAAATGTCAGCATCAAAGCAGACTGTCCAAGCCCAAAACACATTTGAGTCTGACAATGTAGGCACTGTGCAAAACTCAAATACTATGTTGTGTTATTCATTATAAAGCAAAAGCATTCGTGTTCCTGTGACCTAGCTCTGGTACAACACTTTCGGTGACAAGGATACATCCTGATCTCCTAACATTAATTTCTAACATCAGCATGTTATTTATACCCACAATTTAAATCTTCACTTGTAGCTGTTGCAGATATACAGTTTCAGATGTTGCTGGTCTCCAAGTTTATCTTCTTCAAATGAAAACTCATGGAAGAAACTACCACGGCTTCTCTCTTAGTCTTCTATGAATATTCATACTTTCACTTATGACTCCTTCAAGAAATTTGTTTTTATTGCATCATCTTTTGCCTTTCATACATGTTCAAGGTATGTCCAAAAGGAAAACAATGTCACAACCAGGCCTCTGGAGTGCTATACAATAGAGTGCAAGTTGCCTTTTTACTCTCATCAGATAACTTGTGAACTGCTGGCAACACCAAGACATCAAAAATAACGTGCAGCTCAAAGAGTGGGATAGTAATGGAATTCAAACAAGGAAACACTTCTGCAGGAAATAAAGCTATGGATCATATTCTCTACAGTTAGATCAAAAACAATTTCTATGAAGAAATTCCTAGAAGTGGGGATAAATTATGTCCGTTCTTATGAAATTGAAATAGAACGCATAGCAGTTAAATTACTTGCACTGCACCTATAATCCAAATTGCCAAATAGAAGTCCTCTGCAAAATAAAAGCCCTTCCTGCCTGCCAGCCTGCAGGCATAACCTGTGCTTTCTTCAGCTGACTTAGCTGACACATTACAGACTTCTATACGCATTCAAGACAAAGCACTGGAAACACCTTAGGAACTTTCGTCCTTCCCATCAGTTACACAGGAGAAGAGAGAAGCCATGTTTCTAAGCTCCTTGCTCCTAGAACATGGCTAAGCATGTTTCTAAAGGACTTCTGGCAGGTATTTGATTAGTTCTGTACTACGGCAAGCATAAACTCTGTAATTCTTGCTTCATATTAAATTCTTTCCAGTTGAGATTTTGGACGAATCCAGTCCTCCAAGCTCCTTTCAAACAGTCCACAGAAACCAGTCTGCTCCAGTCTGTGTTTATAGAGTTTCTTCATAGAGAAAACAATTTGAAGCACAGCTACACTTGTACCTCAGAACTTCCTGGCTCCACTTTTCCTTCAGGTCCACGAAAGTACACATTTGCAAAAACAGAGCACAGCACTAGGACTTCTCTTATTATTTCCAACACCACCATCAAAATAAGGAATGAACTCTGATCTCCCTATACTTCATCCTTCAACAGAACACTTATTTGTAAGTTACTATGCTCCAAAGTTCCTCCATTTGACTTCCTACTATCAAAAAGCCCTGCAGACGGCTGGAAAATCCTTTAAATACTACTTTTTAAAACTAGCACTTTCTACAAAAGACTTACACGACATTGCAGGGTTATGCAGTGGCCATAAAACTGATGTGTTTGGTTCCTGTCAGGTATTTTTGCAACCTCTGAAAACACATACAAGTCTCAGTCACGGCTGGTTTTCTTTGCTATCTCTTCATCCAAAACCAATTAGCAGCACTAAAATACTGTTTTCATGTTAAGAAGATTTACTGAAGCTTTTGATTATGACTTTTTATTTTTCTGTTCTTCTCAAGGTGAACTTGAGTTTACTTTGCAATTCATAAAATAGACTTAGACTGCATAATATCCTAATTCAATCAGTCAGCAGATAAAATTAAAAATGAACTATTACTAGTTCACTTTCTACATAAATCCATGCTGTTACTTAAGTAACATGCTCTTTCAGTCAAATAGGACAGGGCAGACTTGAAGAGTCTTCCACTTTTGAGAAGTGATTTGACTGCTTTTACCTTGATTGCCAGCTAAATCTGTGTGAGCTTTGAGAATTACTAATACAAATTAGAGAACAGAGCTTTTATCTGGAGTCTGCAAATGCAATGTGCAACCATAAGGAACCGTAGTGTTTGGAGAAGAGAGAAACACTCAAGATTCTCATGGAAAAGCTTTCAGCATAAATGTCTGAGAATTACTGACTTAATATTTCATGCAGTTGTGTGTATTATTCAGTAGACAAGACTCAAATCATGTAAAGTGAATGAAAAAAAGATAATGAAAGTGTCAGTTAGCACCCAATCCCTCTCTATGATGGTATTTAATGTACAGCCAACAGGTGTGAAAACATTAGATTGTATTGTTCTTACTGAGTTCAGTGTATTACAATACAGAAATATTTTCTGGACTGTTTAAAAGCTTACCCAGGAGAAAAATACCAGAAAAATCACCACACAAATCCTGCTTTAAAATTCATAATTTTTAACAATCCAGAAAATTTCACTACAATAGGTTAAAGTTTCTCCTCTAAAGTTTCTTCTCTAAATAAAATTTAAACATCAAATTAATAAAGAATTAGAAGCTTGAGCAGAAGCTCATACAATACAAGGGTTCTTCTTACCACCACCATCCACAGGACAGCACGGTATGCAGAGGGCCCTCACAAGAGTCAAGAGTTGGCAGCTGTTGTCTAAATCATATTTTAATCAGATTTAAGTGCTCAAGTCACTCGTAAAACTTACACTTGGGTAGAGGTGAGAATTGAACCAGTAGTCTCAGAAGCAGCACTCCACCAACCTCACTAGTTGGGCTGACAGATAGATGGCTTTTTCCCATCTTGGTACCGATAATGCCAAAAGGCTAATGAACCGCACTGAGAACAGCAGTAATTGTCACAGTCAGGACCTGAACACTGGTGTCGGCCGGTAAGTGCACACACACGACTTTATGTCTCTGTGAATACGGTAAGGCAGATAAATGTATTCCATTAGACATAAACAATACAGCCTAAAGTAATTAGTGAGTCCCTTGAGGAATCCTAAGTGAACATTTAAAACTAAACTGAATGCAATTTCTTAAAAATCATGGGCTGAAAGGAATAAGCTTCTTTGTAAGAGTCAGAATTCATTCTTATATAAAGGAAACTTCCACACAAAATGAATATCAGTGATGGAAGCACACATCAGCAATCCAAATCCATCCCTGCATGACCAAAGATGCTAGTTCACTAATAAAACTGAAGTTGTATCCCAAAGAAACATTTACAGTTACACAAATCCATTACACTAAATCCACGTTTATAATATTCTCGTAAAAAAAGAAGTCACAACAGAGTATCTAGTGAGTGCATTCGGCTTATCAGTTTTGATTTCAACCATCTAATTTGGACAAGGATCAGGCTGCAGAAATCTTCTTTCTCTACTTGCTATATAATACAAGGAAAAAAAGCAAAATGCTAGAGAACACGACGTAAGTGTTAACTCTCACTGAAAAGTGTCATATTAAATAAATTTTAGCCTCATGAGAAAAGTTGGAATTGGGTGGGGGTAAGAAGGAAGAATCAAAATTGGGGAAAAAAGCCAAAAAATTGTAATTTAATCTCAGAATGGTTTACCTTGGAAGGGACCTTAAAACTCGTCCTGTCCCATCAACCCGCCACGGGCAAGGACACCTTCCACTAGCCCAAGTTGCTCTAAGCCCCATCCAACCTGACCTTGAACACTGCCAGGGATGGGGCAGCCACAGCTTCTCTGGACAGCCTGTGCCAGGGTCTCCCCACCCTCACAGGGAAGGATTTCTTCCTAAGATCCCATCTAACTGCCCTCTGGCAGTGGGAAACCATTCCCCTCGTGCAGTCACTCCAGGCCCGTGTCCCAAGCCCCCCTCCAGCTCTCCTGGAGCCCTGGAACAGACTCTCCCTCTCCCGGCTCCTCCTCCTCTCCCCGCTCCTCCTCCTCCCTCCTCAGCGGTCGCGCGCCGCCCGCTCGAGGTCACGGCGCCGCCTGGCGGGCCCCGCCGTGACGGTGCGCATGCGCGGAGCTTGAGGCAGTTTCCATGGCAACGGGAGGCAACAGGGAAGTGCCGCCATGAGCGCGCCCGAGGTGGGGCCGCTCGTCTGCCACAAATACGAGATCAAGAGGCGCCTGGGCAAGGGGGTGAGTTCCTGGCGAGGGGGTGGCCTGTGGGAGCTGGAGTGGTCGTGGAAGCTGGGAGGGCCCATGAAAGCTCGGGGGGGCCCTTGTGGAGTTCAGGTCGCCGTTAGAGTTCCAGGCAGCCCGGAGGAGCTGAGAGGGTGTTCGGGAGTTCAGGCGCCCGTGGGAACTCTGTCTGTCGCTCAGGGCCCCGTGGTAGCTCCAGGTGACCCAGGGGTACTCCGGGGGACTTTAAGAGCTCAAGGGTAAATAGTAAAATGGATCTGAGTCTCAAATTACATTCTCTCTGCCAAATCCTTCTACATTTCCTGTAACCCCATCACTTCAGATCATGCTGCATCATGTCATATCTTCTCCATAAAATGCATTTTTATACATGAGCCAATGGTAATTTCTAAGATATGTCTCCTCAGACCGTCTCTAAACCCTCCCCATTTATCTGCTTTTCTATTCTGGCAGCTCTTTGCCATCATTTAGTTGCGTTGATACAAGTATTTAAGTATTTCCCTCATTATCTTCACAGAGTCAAGGAATCACTGAGGTGGAAAAGCCCTCTAAGACCACTGAGTCCAACTGCTCCCCCAGCAATGCCAAGCCCACCACTAAGCCATATCTCCAAGTGCCACATCCACGTGGCTGTTAAATCCCCCTCCGGGGATGGGGACTCCACCCCTGCCCTGAGGCAGTCTGTGCCAGGGCTGCACAGCCCTTTGCAGGAGGGTTTTTTCCAATATCCAACCTAAATCTCCCCTTGCACAACTTGAGGCTGTTTCCCACTTGCCAGCAGGATAGTACTGTAGCGCTTATATGAGGTACTCGTACAACTGTTTATACTGCCTGATGCATGGCAAAGATCCTGATCCCATGCTCCAGGACCACACGTGTTACTGGGAAGTCTGCCTTGATGTCGTTGCATGAATATTTAATCACTAGAATGACACATTGTAGCTCTTTTTCTTTGTACAAGTATTTTAACATTAAATGGGCATTTCCGAGTGGGATATGATCCCGTTGTGCAAAGATAAAGCAGCTCCTAGACTGTGGAAAGTCAAGATTCAAATCTATGGCCTAAAATAAAAAAACTGGATCTGTACCACAAGTGAGACTGAGCAATCATCATTTGCAAGTATCACAGTCATTCAGAACAGGGAAAAATCAGGTAGAAGTTCCTGTTCCCTTAACAGACAACACGGCTTTTAATTGAAAAAAAAAACAAAAAGGTTTGGTGTTTGACCTGACAGTGCTGTGTTAGTGGTTGGACCCAAAGGTCTTGGAGGGCTTTTCCAACCTCAGCAATTCTGTGATGCTGGGATGCTGTCACTACAGACTTTGGTAAAAAAGTCTCTCTCCATCCTTCTTACCAACCCCCTTTCAGTATTGAAAGACCACAGTAAATTCTCCTTGGAGCCTTCTCTTCTCCAGACTGAACACCCCCAGCTGTCTCAGCCTGGCTCCAGAGCAGAAGGCCTCCAGCCCTTGGAGCATCTCCATGGCCCTTCTCTGCACCTGCTCAAACTGGTCCGCGTCTTTCTTGTACTGAGTAGCTCCAAGCTGGCTGCAGTGCTCCAGGTGGGAATCTCACCAAAGTCAAATACAAGAGAAGAATTATCTCTCTTGACCTGCCAGCCACACCATGGCTGGTAAAAGCTAGGGGCCGTTGGCATCTTGCCACCTGGGCACACCTGGGCTCATGTTCAGCCACTGTCACCAGCACCACCAGGTCCTTTTCCAGCTTTCCAGCGACTCTGTCCCAAGCCTGGCATGTTTCATGGGATTGTTGTGACCCAAGAGCAAGACCTGTCACTTGGCCTTGTTGACCTTTGCACCGCTGGCCTTGGCCCATCAATCCCATCCCATCGATGCAGCCTTTCCAGAGCCCTCTGCAGAGGTTCCTGCCCTCCAGCAGATCCATGCTCCTGCCCAGCCTGGTGTCCTCTGTGAACTGACTGAGATGCCCTCGATCCCCTTGTCCAGAGCATTGATACAGACATGAAACAGGACTGGCCCCGGTACTGAGCCTAGGGAATCCCACTGGTGCCCGGTCCCAGCTGGATGTGACCCCATTCCCCACCATTCCCTGGGCCCATCAGCCAGCAACACAATGCACCTGTCCAGGCCAGGAGCAGCCAGGTTCTCCAGGAGAATGTTGTGGGAAATGGTGTCAAAGCTTTACTCGAGTCCAGGCAGACACATCCACAGCATTTCCCTCAGCCACTGCGAAGGTCACACTGTCACAGAGGGAGCTCCGGTTGGTCAGGCAGGACCTGCGTGTCACAACCCCGAACTCGCTGGGCCTGATCCCCTGGTTGTCCTTCTTTTGATGCATCCCAGGACATGATTGGCTGTCTGGGTTGCTAGTGCATTTTGTCAGCTCATTTCCAGTTTTTCATCCACCAGCAACCAGCACCCCCAAGTCCTTCTTCTTAGGGCTGCTCTCCATACAGAGTCATGGAACCACAGAATAGTTTGGGTTGGAGCAGACCTCAAAGCCAACTCAATTCCACCCCCTGCCATGGGCAGGGACACCTTCCACTAGACCTGGTTGCTCCAAGCCCCATCCAACCTGGCCTCGAACACTTCCAGGGGTGGGGCAGCCACAGCTTCTTGGGGCAACCTGTGCTAGGGTTCCCCACCCCCACAGGGAAGGATGCTTCCCAAGATCCCATCTAACCCTGCCCTCTGGCAGTGGGAAGCCCTTTCAAATTGTGTTGTCACTCCGGGCCCTTGTCCAAAGTCCCTCTTGAGCTCTCTTGGAGCCCTTTCAGGCACTGGAAGGAGCTCTAAAGTCTCCCTGCTGCCTTCTCTACTCCAGGCTGAACAACCTCAGCTCTCTGTGTCTGTCTCCTGAGTAGAGTGGCTCCTTGGCCTAATCTCTCTCTCTTCCATGTAGCTTCCATCACCTCTGCTTCCAGTCCCTCATTGAACACATTCTGGTTCCACTGCAGGCCTGAGCTGTGTGCAAGTGTCAGCACACTGCTCACCTGTCTGTGTTTCTCCCCAGGCCTATGGCATCGTCTGGAAAGCGATTGACCGCAAGACAGGAGAAACAGTTGCTGTTAAAAAGATTTTTGATGCTTTCAGGAACAGAACAGATGCTCAGGTGAGAAATTATTGTCCTGATGTGTTTTGAGATGTGGTGGGATTCCGTAGGTATTTTCAGGATTTTTGTCTCTGAAAGATGATAATTATGCGCATAACAATACAGTCTGCAACTATATTGGGATAAAAACAAGCCATAAATATCAAGCTTTGTGTATCATGGCATGTACAAAAGAGGAGTCGATTTAACCCTGTCATTGAAGTGCATCTTTGTTCTGCCATTCTCTTGAGGTGATGATAAACTGTTTATTCTTTATTTCTAGAGAACATTTCGAGAGATTATGTTCCTGCAGGTAATGTCCATTTTCCCTCTCTTCTCGGATTTTTTATTGTCTCTGATGTCTAAGTATTTTCTTCCCATTGTTTTCCAAAATGCAATGGTCATTGATTAGTTTTGATAACTCTTTAATTTATTTTCTGCACCGTGTTGGCAAAGAGCCTTTCAGGGTGAACCCACCTGAATGAAACCATTTGGGCTTGTTTTTACTCTTTCCCGCTCTTTCCTCATTTTTAGCAGTATGTCTGCTGCAGCATCAACACATCTTTGCACCTTCTGTCACTGCTTGTTTTTTGTGGATAGAAACTGTTGCTCTTACATTTTAACTGCCATGGTTGGAGGAGGGGCTGTGGTGGGAGAGGGATTTGCACGCCAAAATTGTTTTCCTTCATCATGCGGTAAGGAATTTAATCACTTAAAATAATCAAACCAAAACAAAAAGGGAAGCTCTGCCAGGAATAACTTAAGACTACTCTTTTTTTTTATATAATTGACCTTATCAGTGGCATTCCAATTATCTGTCCACTCCTCCTCAGACCTACCATGTAGAAACATTGATATTTTGGAATAACGTTGTTACAACTTGTGATTTTCTAAGGACACAAGTGAGGCAGGGCTCATAGAAAAGGTATTTCCTAAGACTACCAAGTTTAAGTAGGAAAGAGATGATTTTTTTTTACTTTTTAGTCATTCTTGAAGCCTGAAATGGAAGCTGCAAACTTTAAAGCTAAAAATACAAACAATTCCTTAGAAGTCAGTTACCTGTAAGTTAGATCATCTCTGAAAGTGCAGCACTCCTGGAGTGGATGGATGGAGGAGGAGAAGGGGAAAAAAGGATATTTCTTCTGAAGGAAAGGAGTCACTTGGCAGTGGAGGGCGGGGAGAGGGAAGTTACTGTGGTGTTCAGCCCATACTTCCATGACTTTTAGTGCTCGGTAGACTTTAAGTATTTTGGTTCCCCCTCCTTTTTTAAACCTTTTTCTTGAGTTTCAAGACTGAGAGCTCAGAAAGGAAAAGATGTGAAAAATACTCCATTATTCATAACTGGATGTTTGTCTTAATTTGTCTCTGCATAATAATTGCTTTGTTCAATCTTGATGTTTATCACAAGATCATTTGATGGACTAGGTTATTGTTTTATATTACGTGTCTCATTTGTTCTAATTGAGAAGTTGCTGTAGAATCTGGCGTGTGAATGATTCTCTGATGCTCTGGTCATTGCTTGCAAGTTTTGTGTTTGCTGTTTAGTGTAGTTGTAGATCCACTGGTGGATTTTAGCCAATTTGAGAATGTCATTTTGGTAAGTATGTTAGTAGCATTATTATTATTATTTAAGCAAAGATTAATAGAACTGGCCCTGACAAGGTATTTTTCAAAGTAACATGATTTTTTTAGTAGAGATTGGAATTTTCTCATGATTTTCTGTTATTAGTTCCAGAGCAAGGCAGTGTGTGACAGTGGAATTTTCCTTCTTAAATAGTACTCAAGTAATACTGTCAAGATTTAGTTGCATCTCTAGAACAATATCCCCTTTTGGGTAAAAACCTTCTTTAGATCATTTGGATGAGTGTTGTGACTTTTCTCCTCAGAATGAAAACAAAGTGTGTGATGGCCTGGCTGTGTATCACTGCTTTGTGAGTGTGTTTTCACAGGTTGCTGCAGGTGAATGTGTTATTTCGTGAACTTTCCTAGATGTTATGCATTATAAAATGCTGGTGTGTTATGAAGTGTTTATGGTGTCCCTGGCTGCACAGAAGTGGGAAATAAAAGCTGTTAAAGCTGGGGATGAACGTAATGATCCTATCAGGACTGTCAATCTGCAAAATCATGAGGATGGACTCCACCTGCAGTGTGATACCTGTGTTCAGGTATCTCTCTGTGCTGTCTCATCTCCGTGCAGTCAGTTCCTCAATACAGGCTGTGGAGTGTCTGAGTCAGCGCTCAGATTGACATGTTCTGGTTGTTTGGGTTTTTAACTATGAATGTTGATGGCAAGTATGATCTGTTTTCTTGCTACAATAATTCTTTGGTTCAGTAGGAAATGTGAGGTGCATAAAGGGACTGGATTTTATTATAAATGGTATAGAGGGAGTTTTAGAACTAATGTCTCATTCAACAGAGATTATTTTTTTGATTATCTGACTGTTTTCCTACTATGGAACAAACTTAAATCCTTTTTTAAAGTTTATTTCAGAAGAAGCGTAATGAAGGAAACAGCATGTTAATGTTTGTTCTAGACGGTAATGCAAACTGAAATAGGTTATTGTCCCATTTTATGATTCACAAGCAAAACATGATTTTGACAGCTGGATCTCTTCCCTGTGCAGGAATTTGGAGAACATCCAAATATCATCAAGCTGCTCGATGTTATCCAAGCAGAGAATGACAAGGACATCTACCTCATCTTCGAGTCCATGGGTGAGACTCAGCATTGCAGCAGCCATTCAAACCCAGCCTCTCTTAGAAGTTTTCCTTGTTATCACTTTAATAGTGGTGTGGTGGTGATATACTGAATGTTCACGATACTACTGACATTTACTGATATAAATCTATTACTGGTATATTACAGAGACAGATTTACATGCTGTGATTAAGAAGGGGAATTTGCTGAAAGACACTCACAAGTGTTACATTCTCTACCAGCTCCTGAAGGCAACTAAATTCATCCACTCAGGGAATGTTATTCACAGGGATCAGAAGGTACATTTCAGTCATGGTCTGTATCCTTCACTCCAGTTTTCTGTTGAACATTAAATAAAATCACAGATTGATTTGGGATGGAAGGGACCTTCAAAACCCATCCACTCCCACCTCCTGCCATGGACAGGGACAGCTTCCACTAGCCCAGGTTGCTCCAAGGCCTGTCCAACCTGGCCTGAAACACTTCCAGGGATGGGGCACCCACAGCTTCTCTGGGCAACCAGCGTCAGGACCTCCCCACCCTCATAGGGAAGAATTCCTTCCCAATATCCCATCTAACCCTGTCCTCTGGCAGTGGGAAGCCATTCCCCCTTGTGCTGTCCAGGACCATGTTCAAAGTCCCTCTCAAGCTCTCTTGGCACCACTTTAGGCATTGAAAGGGGCCCTAAGATCTCCCTGAAACCTTTTCTCCAGGGTGAATACCCCCAGCTGTCCCAACTTGTCTCCATAGGAAAAGCATGAAGAAATACATGAGACTAGTAAAGGAACCTTGATAATAATCTTCTACTATTCAGAGAGTAAAAGGCTAATCAGTTCTCCTGTGTTCAATCCAGCCTTCCAATGTCCTGCTGGATGCACAGTGCTGTGTGAAGTTGTGTGACTTCGGCCTGGCCCGTTCCCTGTGCCAGCTGTGTGAGGACCAGCCCAGCCCTGCGCTCACCGAGTACGTGGCCACGCGCTGGTACCGAGCCCCCGAGATCCTACTGGCCTCTCGCAAGTGAGTGAAGGGATGGGAGCCTGGGACTTCTCCACCGCTTGCAAATTTTTTTGTCTAAAAGTCTTCAGTCTTTTAATTTTCAGTGTCACCAGATGCAGTGTCATGTCAACAGTCTGTTTTCTCAATATACAATTAAACTTCTGCCACGTAAAAACCACTCATGAACATGTACATGTCCTTCCTGTGTTCTTAGAGTGTCAATGTACATACATGACCAGCTCATCTGTTTGTCACCTTTTCTGCTACCAGACTTATTTCTTCTCCCTTAAACCCACAACTTTACAAAATTTCCTTGAGAATGTAAATCCTCTTTTCCAAATTGAAGCAGTGTTTTTTGATAGACCTTCACAAAATATTCCCTAATCGAATGTTAAACCAGCTGCCTGTTAGTCAGACTTAGTCCTTTTTTTAAATTAAATATGAAAAAACAGAAAAGAAAAACCAGTAAATAGATGCTGAGGTAGTATCCCAAATTTTAAATGTGGATGTTTTGCAAACTGTCCTATACCCACTGTTTGGCATTTACTTTGCTTAAAAATGTAATTCTTAAGTAATTGCAACTACTTTGTATGTACATTATGA
The DNA here is from genome assembly GCA_013398955.1 of Callaeas wilsoni. Taxonomy (NCBI): domain Eukaryota; kingdom Metazoa; phylum Chordata; class Aves; order Passeriformes; family Callaeidae; genus Callaeas; species Callaeas wilsoni. The sequence continues at coordinate 13,091 of VWPU01006110.1, forward strand.
CCAAAGTCAATTGTTTCCAAAGAACAACATGTGTCTTCATTCTTGGTCATATGAAAAGGATATAATACCTGGCATTTCTCTGTAATATATTTCCTTTTATGGTTTCTTAGGCTAGAATTTGAGTAGGATAAATCGCCTTTCCATTTCTTGCTTGCCAGTCTCATGATTCCCAAATATTACTCAATTTATAGTTAAAACCTGTGAGCGTTTATATCTGAGAAGTCACGAAGCATGCTTTCTAGCAAAATAAATCAATGTAGGTGATGCGAATACCAGGTACAGGAAAATACTTGCTTGATTTAATCCTACCCCTGTTCTATTCCTGTTTGTAGTTACACTAAGGGTGTGGACATGTGGAGTATTGGCTGTATTCTCGGAGAGATGCTGCTCGGAAAGCCTCTTTTTCCTGGAACATCAACAATGAATCAAATAGAGCAGATCCTGAGGGTCATCCCTGCTCCATCCCCAGAAGGTAGGACTCTGCTGTGTGGAAAGGTATCTAGAGAAGAGGTTGAGAGTGGAAGAAAGAAGCCTGGCTGGGTCAGGGAAGAAGGTATCTCTTATTCATTCTGGCACCTTTCCAAAGAAATTAAAATCTTCATCTGGAATGTTAGTGTTAGAGGAAAATAAGAAATTCAGATATTCTGGTGCTTCTGCATCTGTTGCTATGAGAGTGCATGTTTATGAAGTGTATGATTAATAAATAGAAATTCAAAAATCAGCTTAGAAAATTTTTAAGTCAATATTCTATCCCCCTTCCATAGATCTCCGACTGAGTTGTATGAGGATAATTTCCTATGTTAATATCAAATATTTGCTTTCCTTCATAAACTGTGTAGCTCTGCTAATCCTCATCTTGGCAGTAACAGTATCTTTTTATTATTGCAGATATTTTGGCTCTGCAGTCAGAGTACAAGGCCTCAGTTATTAACCACATGAGTTCCCGGTAAGCTTGAGGAAAGTGTGTCTCAGATCATCTAATGTAGGACCATGGAATCATGGAACCACAGAATAGTTTGGGTGCGAAGGGACCTTAAAGATCATCTCTTTCCATCCCCTTGACATGGACAGGGACACCTTCCACTAGACCAGGTTGCTCCAAGCCCCATCCAACCTGGCCTTCCGGGGATGGGGCAGCCACAGCTTCTCCAGGAAATCATTCCAGTCCCTCACTACCCTCACAAGCAAGGATTTCTTCCCATATAGCCCATCTAACCCTGCCCTCTGGCAGTGGGAAGCCATTCCCACTTGTGCTGTCACTCCAGGCCCTTGTCCAGAGTCCTTCTCCAGCTGTCTTGGAGCCTCTTAAGGCACTGGAAGGGGCTCTAAGTGTCTCCTTAAATAGAAATTACTGAAAATATGAGTAAGATTTTGGTGCTTAAAACTGATTTTTTCAAGATGCTTTCTTCTTCATTATGTTCACAGTTATATTTAGGATTTTAAAATACAAAACCCGGGTTTTAAACTTCATCTTCTCTGTAGATTACACAGAAGTATGTTCCTATGATCTCAGGTCTAGATCTGTGGGATATAGGGCTGAAAAGTGATGAGCTTTAAGGTCCCTTCCCAGCCAAACCATTCTAGGATTCAGTGATTATGACACACACTTTGTGAGTGAACTCGTGTCTGGTGTCACCTTGACATGATCCCAGAACTGTCATTCCTGCCTTCACTGGGAATTAGACACTGAGAGCTCATATCATTGTTTTCTGACTTCTAGGCAGCGAGTAGCATTTGAGGATATTTTCCCATCCTCTACTCCACAGTCTGCCTTGGATCTGCTGAAGAAACTTCTGGTGTTTAACCCTGACAAACGGCTCACAGCAGAGGAGGCTCTTCAGCATCCTTATGTGAACAGGTGAGAGTGACACCAATATGCAGCTTCCCCGATGTCTTCTGAGACATTACAAACCTGCTCTTGGCACAAATTTTCTTTAAATGCATTACAGAAAAAATGACAAAGCTAATTCTTTATTTTCTCCAACCCTATTTAAATGAGATTGTTTAACAATCCTATTTAAACTTTAATAATCTGTTTCCAGTCAGTGAATTACGATGTGTTCTCATTTCCTCAGATTCCACTGTCCTTCCAGGGAGCCTTCTTTGGATTTTGATGTGATCCTTCCTTTGGATGATGATGTCCAGCTGTCTGTGGCAGAATATCGAAATAAATTATATGAGGTACTTTCATCCTATTTTCCCAAATCCTAATCCTCCAGGTAACCTGCTGTTCTTGCACACACTTAAGGAATTCTGTCATTGTCTTGTCTTTGTCTTCCCCTGGGCTTTCCATACTTGCTGGCACAGTTACACCTTGGCGTTTGATCAGCCAGTTCCATACTATCATAATCTTTGGGAGACCTTTACATGTTAAATGCCCACAGGGCCAAGAAAAGTCTCTGAAGCATGATGTCTGAGAAAGACCCACAGAATGGTTTGGGTTGGAAGGGACTTTAAAGATCATCTAGTTCCAAAATTATACTTGTTACTTACCCTGTAAAACAAATTGCAGATATTTATAAGTATTCCTCTTTGTTTTGATGTTTTATTTTTCTGCTGTATTGCTGTATTAAGTCTAACCAGCTTTTCTGTTCTGCAGATGATCCTTGAAAAGAAGTCAAAGAGGCTTCCAAAGGAGCAAGGGCAGAGAGAGAACATTCAGCTAGGCCAGTCTGAATCCAGCGCACTTCCAAGTTTCAGCTCAGTGACTGTACCCAGCAGGAAAGGCCAGCAAGAACCAACACCCCCTCTTCTAAACCCTTCACATGTACACACTGGAGCCACAGCTGGGGTCCAGCCAACAGGATCCAGCCAGAGCAAGGATTTGGCCAGAACTGTGTGTCAGAGATCACAGATTAGTGTGATGATGTACAACCCCATCACACACACCACTGTGCAGAGTAGGTACCACCCTCCTACACTGGGGTGTAACCCACCTTGGGGTATTTTTGCAGGGAGGAGAGAATGAGTGCTGTAAAAGAAATGAAGGGAATTTGCATGGTAAAATGAGGGAGTGAAAGTGTGGAAGGGAAATGATGTAGGAACAAAAAACTGTTGAATGAGTGTTGAGTATGGGACTGCCCCTGCTTCAGTCAATGTGTTCTGTGTTCTTCTGATTTTCCTACTTTCTGTCATATTTTTCCTTCTGCAGGAAATGCAAATCCTGGGGCTGGGATCAGGAACTGTTCTGCACCACCTCAACAGTCCAGAATCTCCAACAATGAGAAACTAGGGAGACAAATCACATGGCCAAACACTCGGCTCTCTCCTACAGGTGTGCAGAACCTTTACAATGTGAGTAGCTTAACTTCTAACCCTTACTTGTGGTAACCTGGGTCACAGCAACTCCCTGTGGTGCTCCAGGCAGAGTGGCTGGAAAGCTGGAAAAGGTCACCTGCTGGTGCTGATTGACAGCAGCTGAACGTGAGCCCAGGTGTGCCCAGGTGGGCAAGAGGCCAATGGCACCTGTCTTGTACCAGCCACAGTGTGGCCAGACACCCAGGGCAGTACCTGTCCCCTATGCTGGACACTGCTGAGGGACCTCCAGTCCTGGCGGCAAGTTTGGGCTCCTCACAACAAGAACGGATGGGCCCCATTGAGGGGCTGGATTGTGTCCAGAGCAGGAAACAGAACTGGGGAAGGGTCTGGAGCAGCAGCAGTAGCTGTGGAGAAAAGGAGGCTCAGGGAGGGCCTTCTCACTCTCTGCAACTCCCTGACAGAAGGGTGCAGCCAGGCAGGCGTCAGGCTCTGCTCTCGGTAAACAAGTGACAGGATGAGAGGAAATGCTCTCAAGTGGTTCCAGGAGAGGTTCAGGCTGGATACTGGAAAAAACCCACCTGTGAAGGGCTGTGCAGCCCTGGCACAGACTGCCTCAGGGCAGGGGTGGAGTCCCCGTCCTTGGGGAGATTTAAGTCATGTGGATGTGGCACTAGGGGACATGGATTAGTGGTGGCCGTGGCAGTGCTGGGGGAGCTGTTGGACTCAGTGGTCTTAGTGGCTTTTCCAACCTCAGTGATTCTGTGATTTCATGAGATTCTGTGGTTCTAATGGATTGCTGTTGCTGAGCCATGAAGGTGTCAGTCCTGTCCTCTCTGCTCTGCCCTTTTCCCTGCTCTTGGCCATGCTTCCTTGCAAAAGTCCTTACCCTCACTTGGTTCTTTAATGACCTCTTGCTCCTGCTTATTTTCTTCCTGAGCTGACTGTCTGCTGCCTGGTGACTGCTGGCACCAGCAGAAGTGATTGGAGGAAGCTTATGATAGAGGAAGAGTGTGGAAGGAGGCATCACAGATTCATAGAATCACTGAATCACAGACTCCTTGGGTTGGAAGGGACCTAAAAACTCATCTTGTTCCACCCCTCTGCCATGGTCAAGGACACCTTCCACTAGCCCAGGTTGTCAGGAACTTTCAAGCATGTCCAGTAGCACACTTGCAACCCACCTTCCAGCCCCTCTGATTTGGAATCCCTTCCAAAATGTTTTGAGAGTGAGAGAAGCCATTTATTTCCCAAGATGGGATTGTGGAGCTTGCTGCACATGCAGGTGTACACATGACAAAAGCATTTGGAAGAATCTTCAGGGAATTGTGACCAACTTTCTGTGACAGGAAGAGCAGAAGATGGACACTAGCCTACATGTGCCCTGAGTTTGTGTTTGTTTCCTGAGAGGATAATGCTGATCAAAGTCAAACCTGTGTCCTATTTGCATTCCAGAAAGCTTATTCCAGGTTATTAACTTTTCTTGGTTTTTCTTTCTCACACAGAATCCCAGAAACTCTCAGTGTCACAGCAAAGATGTTCATCCCCTTCTGAAGCCCAGTAAAAAGATGTTCCAGATCACTGCAAACATGGGGGCTGCGGGTGATCCAAGGGCATCCATGGGCAGCTACTCCCAGGCCTATGGAACCATCAGTAAATCTGCGCTGCAGAGTCTTCCAATAGCAAAGGCCTCCAAAAACCCTGAGCAGTGACTGTGGAGATGTTCCAGACAGGTGAAGTACAGCTCATCCCTCATCCCCTGACTAAGCAAGGGCAGCAGGGGAGAGCAAAATATGAGGAAATGCTTTATTCACTGTATAGGACAATGTCCTCCTTTCCTCTGGACAAGCTAATAGGAAAGGGAATCCAACCCCTCTGCCTTCCAGTCTCAGCAGACAAGGACATAGCTTCTTTGCTCTCACACTGTGAGAACAGTGAATGCTGTCAGTTCATACTCGTTGTTCGAATTTCTGCAAAAAATCACAGAAAACTGTAATGTCCTGATAATTGAGTGGTTTGTAGACATATTCAGGGTCCAGGGCAACCTCCTGAAATTCAACAAGGCCAAGTGCAAGGCCGAGAAAATGCTCTGAGGGCTTGAGCCCCTCTGCTCTGGAGATAGGCTTGGGAGAACTGGAGGTGTCCAGCCTGGAGGAAAGAAGGCTTCAGGAAGACCTTAGAACCCCTTCTAGTGCCTAAAGGGGCTCCAAGAGAGCTAGAGAGACACTTTGCACAAGGGCCTGGAGTGACAGGACAAGGGGGAATGGCTTCCCACTGACAGAGGGCAGGGCAGGGTTAGATGGGATTTGGGAAGAAATCCTTCCCTGTGAGGGTGGTGAGGCCCTGGCACAGGTTGCCCAGAGAGGCTGTGGATGCCCCATCCCTGGAAGTGTTCAAGGACAGGTTGGATGGGGCTTGGAGCAACCTGGGATAGTGGAAGGTGTCCCTGCCCATAGCAGGCAGGGGTTGGGACTGGGTGACCTTTAAAAGGTCCCTTCCAACCCATTCTAGGATTCTTTATCAGTCTGTCTAAATGGTGGATAATTTTTTGAGCAGAACAGGTAACTTCTCTGAAGCCCATGAAGACCTACCTCTTCATAGATAATCTTACAGCCCTTCCCTCATTTCTATGACTCTTCTGGGGTAGATGAACATAATCCATTGTGGTCTGGTTTTTGTTAAAATCAAGTAGAAACGCATTTGAAATACAGGTGGGTTCTTCTACAATATTTAACAGCTTGTCTAGTGTGTAATATTGTAATTATTGTAATGATAAATATTTTATATTGCACTGCAGAAAATCTCTGTCTTTCAAGCAGCATTTGCTGTGTTGAGAGGGAAACTGCCTATTTGTAGGGCTGTCTTCTTCAATGAATAATTGGTCATTTTTATTGGTTTTGCTTTCAGAAGGCAAAGTTTCATGAGATACTATTGCGGAGACATCCTGAAGGTGTTGCCAGTCTACAGTGGGACTACAGGAAACTTTATATTCCTGTTTCAATGCTGATTTTAGATACATTTTCCTCATTAACTTGTAGCTCTTGTCTCTGTCCCTGAAGTTTTACTCTACCTGTGGTAAGTGATTGTTATTCCCCCCCCAGCTCTCTCAGCTGCTCATGCTGCTCCAGACCTGTCACCTCATGAACTGGAGTTACACTGTCGAGGAAGTCACTACTTGGCCAAAGCAGGATTTTATTTTAGATGCTTATTTAAACTCAAGACTCACCTGAAAATGCCTCCTAAAACCAAGCCCTTCTCCATCAGTAGCACCTCAGCAGCTTCTTTCAGCTCAGCCCCTAAAGCAAGTAATTCCCTATACACAAAGGAACAAACCACAAGCAAACCAGACCCTGCAGGCGCAGGAACTGGTAAATACAGAAGCTGGGCCTGTGCTGCTGGAGAAGATCAGAACCACAGATTAGGCCAAAATGATGGTTACAACTATTTTTTTGTCTGTAAACCTTCGAAAAGGTGCCTCCTGTGTCTGATTCATTGTGAGATACAGAAAAAGACTAACTTCACCTGAGAAACCACTGGGCTTTAAAAACTTTTTCCAGTTAATACCTGCTTGTGTGTCTGTATGTATTTATCTTTTCTGGCCCAAATTCAGGTATTTTTTATTTTTCATTTTTTTCTGAAATTGAAATGGTTTTGTCTGCTGAAAATATTCCCTGGGTTTAACAGAGACTATCACTTAGTTTTGTACAGTAACAGAGACTTGTTTTTAAAAAAAGAGACTTCTGTGTTTTAAGCATGTTGGCATTTTAATTGTTTTATTTGGAACATACTGTGATAAGGTTGTTTGATACCACCTGACTTTATTGAGCAAACTGCTGTGGGAGGCTCATGCTGGATACATTTCTGCTCACGAACCAAGAAGAGCATTGCCATTGGGGTTTGTAGCCATCATAGACAAGTTTCTTCCTCGTTTCCCTGTGACAGTCAGTGATTAAATGGAATTAAATAGGATTTCTAGGATCATTTCTTGGTCTTGAAGGTCCCCAGGATTTTGGGCATGAATTTTCCCATTTTCTTATCTTTGGCATCTGTGTCATATTCCTCTTCACTGGGACTCGTGTGTTCGTCCTTCTTGCAGAACACCTCAAACCTGCTGTAGACTCGCTTCTCCTTCCGCATGTTCTCCATTTTTTTCAGGAGGGTGTCTCTATCCTCTGATGGCTGCCGGTGGAGGTTCCGTTTCTGGCTCCCAAAGCTCTCAGACCTGTGGATGTTGCAGCTTTTCTCCTTCTCCCCTTTTCTTTCCAAGCTTGTGGTTGACCTGGAGAGGTCTGGGTTGCTGGTGGATGGCAGCTGCTTGGCCAGCTCAGCTCTGTTCTTCTGGCTGTTGGCAGAGATCTGCTCCAGGATCACCTTGGTGTCATCACGCAAGTTACTGCTGTACAGGATGTTGGCTGTGGAGGAAGGGAACCTCCCTTGTGTTGTCTGGCTGCTCTTGGCGGGGAGCGGTGCTGTGAATTTGTGGGTTTTTTCTTCCTCCATCGCTTCCTGGCAGTCCCCTGTGGACGATCGTTTGAGCACCACCGCCTGCTTGTCACATTTCCCACTCTCAGATGCAGGTTCCTCCTCCAATTTCTTTTCACCTTTAGGGTTCAAAAGTTGCTTCAGCCGTAGTGACCCTTTTCTTAAAAACTCCATGGGATTTTGCTCTTGTTTTGAACAGTCTTCCTCAGATTTGTTGAGAGAGCTGTCAGACCCTGGACTTCTAGACAGGCTTTCTAGAACTGAGGATATGGTACTTGTCCTAACCTGTGGTTTCTTCATTTCTGTGTTGACTAATTTTGGACTGTCTTCTCTGAAGGTCACTCTGTCCTTCTTCTCTGGAAGAGCCAATTTCTGAGTGTCTCCTACAAATATCAGGCTCTCCTTCTCTGGAAGAGCAGGTTTGTTCTCGATAGGGTAAAACCTGGATGACAGCTTGTCCACCTTAGTGCCAAGATGTGCCAGGGGATCTTTACTCAACGTGTCCCCAAGCTGGGGGGTGGATGAGGCTGTTCCAAATGCTCGGTCCAACTCTCCGTGCATTTTGTAAGTACTGCAGGAGTCTTTGGAGTCCAGCACCCTGCTCTCCAGAATCTTATACTGCACAGATTTGGTACATTTCTTCTCCGTATTCTGTGATTCCTCCTGTAGGTAACCCGAAACAGCTTTGGTGTGGGTGACCATGCCCCGTTCCATGTCTTTGCCCACGGCTTTGTACTTCTCCAGCAGCTCAGCCACTTTGGAGGAGGCAGCCGTCTTGATGGTTTCATTGTCCTTTGCTAACTCACTTGACATTTGCTCTTTTTGGATCATCTGCACCTTTTCTATTGTGGTGTTGGGCTGGTCTAATTTGGCAGCACTGAAAATCAGAGAGGACCTGAGCCTGGAGCTCCTCTGGATCAAGGGATTTATCCTGGACCTGAAGGCATCTGGTTTCATTATTGAGGTTTCTTCACCTGCTCTATCAGGATCTGCAGATTCCTTGGCACTGTCAATTCCCAGTGGCTTGCTATTGAAAGGCGTGGGGGATTTGAAGGCTGGGACGAGGTCAGTGGGGTGCTTTGTGAGGGGATCCCCGAGAGCATCATTATATGCCTCAGACTCCATTGGCATCGGGAGCCCTTCATCTGGTTCAGACTGGTACGCACTGAGGTACGAAGAAATCCTCCAGTTCCGTAACCCTGTTCTGTTTTCCTGCGCGTTCTTATCGTCATCCTGGTCTTCATCCTTGTCCTGTAGGAACAGGCGCTGCTCCAGGCTCTGCTTCTGCGTGGGAGAAGTCTGGCAAATGAATTTCTGTCCTATGTTCTGCCTCCGTAACATCATTCCCATCGGGCCATTGCCTGCAGGGTTCAGCTGGTCAGAGCCATGTCTCACCTCCCTGGAAGAATTTGAGGGTACGTAATCCAGCCGTAAGGGGAAACCCTCTTGTGGGAAACTGGGTTCCAGTTCAGGGTATCGGGGTCCCTCTCCGTAGTCTTCCAGTTCATTGAATCCCGGCCTCCCCCCTCGAATCCTCTCAAAGAATCCCTGAGGTCTGCCAGAAAGATGGGGATGTTCAAACTGGTACTGGTAGAACTGGTCCTTCTGGAAATGACTGGATTGGATTTTGAACTCGTCCATGTTGTTCATGAACATCTGCCGGGTGTACTGCTTGGCAGAAGCAAAATTTTCAAACGTTCCTTCTGCAAAACTGTGTCTCTTAAAAGCGTCCAACTCCAGCTGCTTGGAACGGAGGAAACCCCTGACCGGATCCATCTGGGAATTCTCCATTTCCACCTTTTTATACATCCGCATGGCTGACCCCTCCACAGTGTGCCGCAGCATGTCATCGCGTCGAAAATTGGAGAGGAAGTACCTGTCTGGATCCACTCTGTCCATGAAGGAGGGGAAGAGACTGTCATCCCTCTGGAACATCAGGGGGCCTTTCTTGGGAAAGAAAGGCATGTTATTGCCAAAGGGAGCCATGGCGAACGTGTTCTCTGCCTTTGCCAAGACGTTGGCTGGAGGAACGAGAGGTTCTGACTGTGCAAACAAAATGCGGAATTCTTCATCAAAGCTGGCCACCAGCTCGCCCTGGAAGATGTGCGCAATGCTCCTGTGAATCTTCTCAAAGGACCACATGAAACTACAGAGGGAACAGAAGTGATGGAGGGTATTATCATCAAGTAATTCAGCTGTACCTGTTTTCATTATGCATTTGCTCACCTGAAGCAAATTCTAAATTTTCCGCTCGGGCAGAAATAGGGCAAAATAATGGCAGAAAATTCCCCTGCAGCTACTTGTTACACATTTGTTTGCAAACCTCACAGTTACAGATTGATTTGGGATCGCATCTTGGCAGAGAATTTTAAGAGGCAATAAATGATTTCTGTTCTAGAAAGCCAGTCAGTTGTGTCACCCAGAGTGCAAGCTGATGAAGTAGAAGTTCCTGTCCCTTATGTGAAGTAGATGTTCCTGTCTTTGACACTGTCAGTAATGACCTGGACAATGGTCAGTGTGTACCCTCAGCTCCTGGCAGGTGACACCAGTCAGGGAACCCCAGAGGCTGGGGAGATGTGCTGACAGGAACCTCTGAAAAGACAAATCCAGGATCTTACTCCTGGGGTGGCACAACCCTTTCACCCACACAGTTTGAGGGGGACTGAACAGAAGGAGCTGGGCTGGAAATGAGGAAGGAAGATGTTCAGTGTTATGGCATTCATCTTCCCAAGTCAAGCTCTGCTTTTTTTTTCCCCATCTGCTGACCGATGGGAAGCAAGGAAGGGATCCCATATTTTGCCTTGCCTGTGTGTGCAGGTTTGCTGTAGCTGTTAAACTGTATCACAACCCAGGAGTGTTCTCACCTTCACGATTCTCTACCATATCCTGCTGGGAATCATGAGGGACACCTTTGTGCGACGGCTGCCTGCTGGGGTTAACCAAAACCCTTAGAATTACTGTCTTCTTTTTTTTTTTTTTCACAGATTTTTAAAATTCTTAATGTGAAGGAAGCCTGGTTTGGGCTTATCTGAGCTCTTTAGTTGGTGTATCTACCTCGACTGCAAAATGGAGTACTTTTCCCGAAAAATTGCTGCTCAGTGTCCTTCAGTGAGCAAAACTTTTGTCCTTGATATCCATGTGGAAGTGCCAGAAAGATGCTTTACCAACTCACCAGCCTGTCTCTCAGGATCTCAGACTAATCTGGGTCGGAAGTGACCATCGCACCTTGTTTCATCCCCCTGCCATGGACAGGGACACCTTCCACTAGCCCAGGTTGCTCCAAGCCTCGTTGAACCTCATCTTGAACACTTCCATGACTTCCCACTTCAGAAATGATACAATATTTGAAAGCCCAAAGCACATGAAAGTGTGGCAGAAGTAGTCCTGAACAATTAATTTGATGCTCTCATAAACAAAAAATGATCCAATCGGAACAGTTAGTTGTTTGGTACAGCATCAAGTGTGAGTAATTCTTTCCAAACATCAGGAAAAAAAAACAAAGTGGAATCTTACTATCAAGGAATGTGCACTTTAATCAGATTCTTGTAACTTTTTTCTTCATACACTGCGTTTTAAAATACCCTTAATTCTATTTGCTTATCTTCCACCATGAGAAGCAACTCATGGTAGGCTTTGAGCAACCTGGCCTAAAAGGTCTCCCTGCCAACAGCAGGGGCAGAAACCATATGAGCTTTAGGGTCTGTCCAACCCAAACCATTCTGTGATTCTATGATTACATTCTCAGAGCATGACAGGTGTTTACCCCCATCACCCTTTTAATATGTGAAGGAGAAATTCTTCTACTGGAACTCACTAAAAACATTTATTCTGCCAAAAATTAATGCCTTAGCTGGTAAGACTGTTATTCCCAAAAGGATGGTAATGTGTTTAATGGCTCATCTCAATCCTAATTAAAACAACCCACCACTAAAACCATCCACCTCTCTGTTGACGAGAGAAGTTGTGGCTGCCCCATCCCTGAAAAGTGTCCAAGCCCAGGTTGGATGGGGCTTGGAGCAACTTGGGCTAGTGGAAGGTATCTCTGCCCCTGTGGGGCTGTGGGGGTGGAACAAGATGAGCTTTAAAGTCCCTTCCCACACAAACCATGCTGTGATTTGATGATTCTCTGAGTGGAGGTCAAAGTTAATTTGGTCCAGACTAAGATGCAAATCTTACACTCCTTATGCTATGGCAAATTCTCACTGGAATGGATCAGATGGGAGCTGAGCACCTCTGCAGCCAGCCCCTTGCACAAAGCACCTTAGTGTCTCTCGTGGCGAACTGGACAGGTACCACGGCAGGGCTCCTCACCTGTAGTTGCCACTCAGCACCACCATGCAGTCCACCAGCAGGAACTTCTCCTTCAGGTGCCCTTTGAAAGACATCCCCGTGCGGCAGTAGTAGGTTGGGCCAGACACTGTCCTCACCCTCAGGAACTGCAAACCAGAAAGGCACTGACTCAGCTGGGACCCTCATTCCCTCCCCTGCCCCTCCTTCCCTGTCTCCTTTTAACCTCTATCCCGCCTCCGGGATTATCCTTCAGCTCCAGTGATTCTGCCTGCAGACACACTGATGTACAAAGCCCTTTCTCAGCATGTCTTCAGCCTTCACCGCATGTCGTGCCAGCTCTCCTCACTTTTTCCACACTCATCTTTCACCAGGCTACTGCCCGTTCTCCCCCTTCTCAGGTGCTTCCTGCCATACTAGCTCTCTGTGTTGCAGGACACACCCCCTTAGGACAGGAATCAGGTAGAGCAGGTCTTTGCTCACCTCCACGTAGTTCAGGTTGACTCTGCACTTGGCAGCTGTATCGAGGAAAAGCTGGGAGTTCATTTCATCCAGCAGGATGTAGACAGGCACTCGGCGAGAAGCAGCATCCAGCACCTCAAACAGCAGATCCACATCCGTGAAAATGTCCATCACAATGGCCACGACCTGGGGAAGGGATGCAGGGACACATCAGCCACCTGTGCTGGCTCATGCCCTGACCAGCCATGTTTCCCAGCTTCTCACACCCCAAAGCTGCACTGTCCCCATCTCAGCTTCTTTTTGAAACAGGAACTTTCATTCCAACTTCCTCTTGGAACAGGAAACATCCCAATTAAAGGTTCCATTAAGCACTGTGGGCCCCGAACTGGAAAGAGAATTTCTGTCCAGAAAGGTGCATGTTCTTACGCAGGTGAGGGGAAACCCCTCTGGGTGTTCCCCAACTCATCAATCCAATGATTCCATGAATTTTTTGGCCAGTTAATCACACTGGATGATGTATGGAGCTGGTCTCCCCACTCCAACATCCACATGCCATTTTTAGGTAACTTCAGCATTCAGCATTCAGGCAGCCACTATCCAGCTGCATCCATGTGCTGATTATATGGGAAGCAGCTTCACAGGTCTAGCTTCCTGTCCTTCCCAGCTCTGTAAGTATGAATACTTGATGGAAAGGGTGTAAGGAAGAAGGAGCCAAACTCTTCTCAGTGGTACCCAGGGAGCGGACAAGACACAAACTGAAACACAGGAAATTACAGTTCAGTTACAGAACAGCCTCTGGGACTGTAAGGAGACCATTAACATGGGACCAGGCTGTCCATAAAGGTTTAGTCTCCACCCTTGGAGATGCTCAAGGACACATCCTGAGAGACCCTCTATAATCGACCTCCTCTGAGCAAGAGGGCTGGACAGGACCAGCTCCAGAGGCCTCTTCCAATCTCAACTGTTTTGGGATTCTGTGAACTCTTGGTGTATTTTAGCATGGCCTTGGACACCGTGCCATGAGAGCAGGGCAGAGACAAGCTTTGGTGCAGTCAATGGTGGATTTCAATCATCCTGTTCCTTTGTCAGGTTCTGGAAGCAAAGTTAATGGAATTGGCAGAGGACCTGATGTTGTTCAGCCTGGAGAAAGCTCCAGGGAAACCTTACAGCCCCCTCCAGTGCCTAAAGTGGCTCCAAGAGAGCTCAGGAGGGACTTTGGACAAGGGCCTGGAGTGACAACACAAGGGGGAGTGGCTTTACACTGCCAGAGGGCAGAGTTAGATGAGATATTGGGAAGAAGTTGTTCCCTGTGAGGGGCATAAGGCCCTGGCACAGCCTGCCCTGAGAAACTGTGGCTGCCCCATCCCTCGAAGTGTTCAAGGCCAGGTTGGACGGGACTTGGAGCAACCTGGGCTAGTGGAAGGTGTCCCTGCCCCTGGCAGGGGGGTGGAACTGGATGCGCTTTAAGGTCTCTCTGACCCAAACCACTCCATTATGATTCTCTATTCTGATCCTTCTCCAGCACATGTGTGATTTTACCTCTGCTGTAGCTGGGCTCTCCCTGTCTCACCTGCTGAGCTGCTCGAATCATCCTGCGAGCCTCCTCTTTAATGCTGGGGTTGTCTGGCGGGGGTGGCTGCACCAGTGTTGTCACCTCTGTTCCCCTGAACCCAAAGACCATCGGCCAGCCCAAGTCAAGCTCAGGAATGGCAAGATCTGAGTTCATGGGCCAGTAAGTCCCGGAGGATCCGTCCATGTCATTGTCCCCCGCAGTGTCCGTGCTGCCCTCCTGGTTGGCGTACTGGGGCTTCTGGAGGTTCTGGATTATGTGATCTACCTCAGAGCCACAGAGGAAATCGGGGGCTGCCTCCTCTGCCAGGAAGCGCTGGTAACTCTCCTTGCCCTCCTCTGTGAGCACATCCAGTGCCAGGCGGTAATACTCCTTGTAGTGGGGTGGAAGGTAGTTGGGGTCGAGGGGATTGTCCCCCTGTGAGGAGCTTTGGGACCGACGAGCCATCAGGGGAGGGAAAGCTGGAGGGAAAGAAAAAACACCCATGAGAGCAGTGTCATGACAGCAACACATCTTCCTCATAGAGCAAAGGCAAAGGGAAGAGATTAAAAGCACATGGAGCAATGCTGGAGAAAGTTCAATCTAAAAGCATGGGAGCCTAAAATTAGGCAAAGGTGTGAGTCACTTAACCATTACCTTCACACAGTTAACTGTTTTGGACCAAAATAAGGAACAAATCAACCAGGCAGCCCTGGGACAAGCAAGGCCGATGCATCCAAAAGAATGCCCAACCTTCTCTTTTAGGCTGCTGGTTGCTAAGCTTCGAGTTATCATTTGTTTTAAAGTCAAGAGCAAAGCTGTAGGTGGTTATTATCTACACTCCATTAAAATTAATTTCCAAATGCTACAGAAGTTATTTACTATGTGTACTGTGGCCCTAAACCAAAAGCGCCTGCCTGAATGCAAGGGCACCCTCTGGACCTTTATCAGTCAGGTGTTATAACCACCTCAGCCCGTGAACAGAAGCAGGCGGTGCGTGGGTGCAGGTGAGTATAGGGATGTCCTGCTGGTGCAACACAGTCAGAAGGCAGAGGAGTCTTCATGAGATTAATGAAGAAATAAGGGATGTGATCACTTCTTCAGTCTCCTCATGTTGAGAAAAAACAGAGCTGAAGGGGCTCACATGCAATATTCGATAATTGTCTACAGGGGATAATTATTTGAGACTATAGACAAATCTGATTTTAACCCATTTTTGAAAGAAAAGCTTGTTATGCCACAACAGTAATACCTGACATCCACAAATTGCTCAAAGCACTGTGGCTTCAGACTCTGAACTAATGTCAACGGAATGTACTTTTCCTGCACCCCACCACTGAGGTGCCAGCAGAGACTTCCTCATGATCCCCAAAAGAGCGAGTGACTCCTGCTAAGTTACGTTACTGAGTGTGAGCACAGAAGGTGAGGGTTGCTGCTGCTGTCATTGCCATCCAACACTTCTGCTTCCAAAATGGGAGGGATTGCCATAGACTGGGAGGAAGATAAAGACTTCAGACTCAGACTGATGCCTTAGAGAGGCTGACCTAGAACAGAGGCTAGACAGAGTCAAAGGATAAAGGGTAGGTATTTATTAAACGGCCTTCACAGGGCACACCTTGGGCAGTGCAGGAGTCTCGCAGAGACTACACCCAAGCTGGACGACAGTCACACATTTTTTGGACAGATATAAGTTTTGCCTATTTGCATATCAGAGGTTAATTGTCCAATTACAGCTTCAGGCAGTGGAGTCCCATTCTCCTAGTTTGCTCCCCCCCAACTCACTTTTGTTTCCTTTTCCCGGGGACTGAAACAGTGAGGTGTCCTTGATTCTCAGGCCTGGAAAGGAATTGCTGTGTCTGACCAAAATGGGAAAAGCAGCTGCTAACACTCTATATGGAGTTTAGAGTTACACACTACAGAATTGCAGGATTAGAAATATATGAAAATATAAAAGCTAAAATCCTAAGTCATCAAGACTATCACTCATTAAGAGCTGCAAGGATAAACTAGTTTCAAGTTCTTATCCGACCACCTGCCTAGCACAGAGCGGTGCTGTTTTACTCCTGCCTCAACCTCCCACAAGTTACTCCTGCTCCAAACTGAAACTCCTGGTAAAGCTGCATGATACAACAAGAAAAATTATGGTCTTAATATAAGGATAGGAAAGTCCAACATGTCCACAGTTGATGTATTGCAACAGATAATCATCTTTATAGTCCACACATGCAGCTGCCTTTACAGTCTGAATTGTCTGCATTTATCTTCCCACCCTAATTCTGTCTTTTTTCTCTTCAAGTACAGAGCACTCCACTATGTTTCTCTGGTGGGAGGTGCCCCTGCCCATGGTAGGGGTGTGGAAGAAAATGGTCTTTAAGGTCCCTTTCCACTCAGACCATCCTGGGATTCTGTGATTTTAGGATGCTCAAGTCACCAATGTTCCTGCTTTTAACTATTTCAGCAGTGTCATGTTACTTTAAGGACACGCTCCCATGTTCCATTCATCTTGGATAGGAGAACAACATATCTGACTCATCTAGATATAACCCACGAAGGGGACAATGGTCACACAGCAAACTCCTCACAGTGCTCAGAGATGGGAGAGTGAGAGACAAAGGACCAGCTGCAACATTAAAAGGAAGAAGCATCAGAAGAACACTGTGATACTGCTGGACAATCAAAACAGCAGAGGAAATGTCATGCTGGTAAAGTGGTGAAGGAATTCTATATGGATTAATATAATTATTTCTCTACAGTTATAAATGAAGAAGGAGAAGACTGAGCTTTAAAAAAGCATCAGGTAATACTGACTGTTACTCGGTAGGACCACAGAAAACAGCAGCACTACACAGGTTCAGGAGGAACTCACAGCTGGAATGGGCTGGGGATATGGATGTTTTATTCCTCACATCCCAAAAAAGGCTGGTCTACACCTGACCTCTGACTCCTCAGTCTAGAGAAGACACCTACAAACTGTGACCAGAGTATCTCTGCACAAGGACTAAAGGGACAGAAAATTAACCTCGCAGGTGGTAGGTTCGGAGGGACATCAGGAAACACCTGTGCTCAGCTGGGCTGATTTGGGCGAACTCTCTCATTGCTCTGCATCTCTCTGACAGAAGGGTGCAGCCAGATTTGGGTCAGGCTCTGCTCCCAGTTTTTACAGTGAGGAGTCACTTGAGTTCCCCAAGTGTTTGTGGTGCTCAGTATATTTGTGAATAAGCAGGAAAAATGGTACCAGCAAAGAAGTAAATTTGATCCAAAAGCAAACTGATCCTCATGGGTTTCCTGAGACACTGAGAGAACACGGATACCGAGCTGGGGGCATGTCCTGGTACCACTGAACACAGCAATGGGAGCGGGTCGCTGGCCTGGCAGGAATGATCAGGGGGAGCCTGCAAGGGATGTTTGGAGGGGGCCTGGAACACTCTGCACTTACTCTGTGTGTGTGTGCGTGAGAGGGGGGTTATTTCCTCCAAAACAGACCCGCAACTCAGAACTGTGAAATAAAAACCAGAAGTTGTGTTTATGCCCCCGTAAGTGTCTGCCCCAGCTCTACATGTATTTCATGGCTTGGAGCCACCTGGTCCAGGGGAAGATGTCCCTGCCCAGGGCAGGGGGTAGAACAAGATGAGCTTTAAGGTCCCTTCCAACCCAAAACATCTTGTGCTTCCATGATTCCATTAATTGTTGGCATCCTTTAATTCCCTGGGTTGCAACAAGAACAACACAGTGTTGATGAATTCTCAGTTTGCATGAAAAATGCTGGTTTATACATATAAGTGAGTAAATAAATAAACAGCTATACATACATACACACACACACGCACAAAATTACGGATATTTCATTAATCTTCCAAAATCCTTTACCTGTCAGGTAAAGCAGAAGAGAAGAAATTACCTGGAACCCCAAAGGTTATTAATGACCTTTTGTCACTTTGGTGGGTGTGAGCTGAATTCAGGTTGAGGAATAAATAAAATTTCTCCTGCTACAGCCCATCTTGCTGAATTCAGATGGATTCTGCACTTAGTTCATGGATTTTTAAAAATTTTTATTTGCTCCGTCCCAGCTCCTGGGATCACCTGTCTGCAGCTGGCAGAGCTCTGAGGCTCTGGGTCAGATTTGGTGTCATGGAGCTGCTGACGGCCAGGCTGGTTCTCCAGTTTTGGATAAAATCATCCACTGTTTGGAAAGCAATTCCTCTCCAAATCAGATGGAAGCAATCACATACCATTTCTGGCTTATATTTGTGTGCCAGAGGGAGGTTTCGAAGAGAATTGGCTTTTAAACTCCTATCTCTCTTAACTAGCCTTGATCCATTCCATGAGTGTCCATTATTCCAGTGCAAAGCTGGATTTGGTGGAGGAGCAGTTCACGTACCTCAGGAAATAGGAGATAGATTACTTAGTGTGCCGCATTACATTGTTATTTTTTGACTCCAGAACTGTGTATTCCATTTATTTTGTAGGGCATTCCATGCTTTAAGTCTTGATTCCTTTTAACAGGAGTTCAGGGAACACCACATCAGGTTT
This sequence comes from Callaeas wilsoni, assembly GCA_013398955.1. NCBI lineage: Eukaryota > Metazoa > Chordata > Aves > Passeriformes > Callaeidae > Callaeas > Callaeas wilsoni. The sequence continues at coordinate 31,656 of VWPU01006110.1, forward strand.
CCCTTCAGAGGGACAGGAGACTGGACACACATCAGTTTTTAGTACTCTTCCCTGATGGCTGGATTCTCCTCGATTAGGGGCACCTAAAACAACCTGGAGGAGACTGACGGGAGACCTCATTGCACTCCACAGCTTCTTCATGAGAAGAGGAGGAGCAGACCCTGATCTCTTCTCTGTGGTGACCAGTGATAGGACCCAAGGGAGCAGCTGGAGCTGGATCAGGAGAGGGCTAGGTTGGAAATTAGAAAAAGGTTCTTCACCCAGAGGGTGGTTGGGCACAGGAACAGGCTCCCTGGTAGAGTTCAAAAAGCATTTGGACAACACTCTCGGGCACGTGCGATGGTCCTGTGCAGGGCCAGGAGTTGGACTCGATGATCCCTTCCAAGTCAGCTTGTGGCCCCTTCCAAGTCAGCTTATTCTGTGATTCTGTGACTCCAAGCAGGAGTTGGCTTCTTGTTTGAACTTCACCTGCAAATCTGTTTCCTACAGCTACCTTCACCCCAGAAAAAGACAAGTGTTGTATTTTTGTAATTCTGAACCATCACAACTGTCAAAGAAAGTGAGCCACAAACTGAAAATACCCCAAACGTAGATTTTTAGCCTGTAACTACTGATTAATAGAGAATTTTACTTACTTACATACTTGTTTATTTTAGAATTTAATTTCATTTTAATTGCTGGTTCCAGTTTACAAAATCTTCTGACACAATTAATGAGGAATCGAGGGAAAAATGAGGATGCTAAAAAGAATAAGGTGTGGCAATTCTCTCCGGGGTCTTTATAATGTCTAACAAAATATTCTTTATAATGGGTAACAAGATACTCTGTGTCCAGTTACAGCTCAGGCACTGAAGTGTCAGTGGGTACAGGAGGAGACGAGCTCCTGTCAGCCCAGCACCTGCGGCTGTGAGCAGCTGTGTGATGTATGTTCGGCCCGAGGGAATCCCTGAACATCACTCCTTCCATTTTCATGACAATACTGGAAAACTAAGGCCCTGAAGTCCCTTAGTCCAAAAACCCTGCAGTGCACCTCCAGAAGGGAACAGGAAAGCTCAAGCACATCACCAATGTCTGCCATGCCTTCAGTAGCCACAATTCTATCAGGAAAAGCTTCCAAGGAAGAGTGGGAGAGAACTGTCCCAGCATTGGACAGGAAAGGAAAGGAATCCTGCTACATCCTGCCAATATGACCTGGGAAAAAAAAACAGCAATCGTTTTAAGCTAGATTTTTTGAGCAGAAAACACCGATATAGGACCTGAGACATTCTTCAGACCACTGAGCACACTGGCAACATCCCCACTGATCCTGCAGCCAAGGCCCTGGTGCTTCGAGGAAAGAAAAATTCCAGAAGGTAGATTAGGCAGCAAGAGGAGAAATCTACCCATCACCGAGCCCTTAGGTCTTGGGAAAGTCACTATAAATAAAGTGCAAAAAACCAAAGCCAGGGCAGCAGTTGAGGTGTTTACACAGAGGCACTCCATGTCACTTGGGATGCCCAAAGGTACCTGGCCTGGCCTCCAGCTGCTGCCAAGGAGGCTGTGAGTCTGCACGGCTGGTGTCACACCTGCTGTGCTTTAGATGCCCAAAGGCACCCAGAATGCCCCAAAACCCCCAAGTTTCAGAAGCAGGATTACTCCTCAAGGGTCAGTGACCAAAAACACATGTATAATGTGCCTATCTGTACCCCCTTACAGGCGATGGAAAATAATGTTAATAATATCCAAGAAACATGGGATAGGATTCATCTTCTAACAGACATGCTCCTGTTTGGACAAATATTCTCTTATTTTTTTCTCCCAGACATTAACAAATCAGCCTGCTAAAGCCTCAGTGCTCAGACCTCAATTGTTTTAACTCTGAGATTCCCCCTTACCCTATCACACAATCCATCCTACCAAGATCCTGCTTGGAACTGCCAATATTTTATACCAGAATTTACCTAGAGGACAGGAGTCAACTTTGACAGGGGGATGAATCAGATATTGGGGACACACTCTTCCCTGTGAGGGTGGTGAGGCCCTGGCACAGGTTTCCCAGAGAAGCTGTGGCTGCCCCATCCCTGGCAGTGTTCAAAGCCAGGTTGGACGAGGCTTGGATCAGCCTAGTATAGTGGAAGGTGTCCCTGCCCATGGCAGGGGTGTGGGACTGGATGAGATTGAAAGTCCTTCCAACCCAAAACATTCCATGATTCCTTCCCAATATCCCATCTAAACCCTGCCCTTTGGCAGTGGAAAGCCAGTCTAAAGTCCCTCTCCAGCTCTCCTGGAGCCCCTTTAGGCTTTGGAAGGGGCTCTAAGGTGTCCCTGGGGACTGCTCTCACCAGGTTGAACACCCCCAGCCATCCCAGTCTGTCTCCACAGGAGCAGGGTTCCAGCCCACTCCTATGTGTCACAGTGTCACTTCTTCATACATTCTAGAAGTCTGTTACCATTATTTGGCATTTCAGGCACTTCTCCGCCATCCTAAGTGATCATTCAGTGAAATTACGTCCATAAATTTAGAAGTGTCACCACTCATGAGAAGAACCTTTAGAACCAAACCTGCAAACTTTAGTTCCTCCCCAAGAAATCCTTCTCCTAATACAATAGCTCGGACAAGGATGAGCACAGACAGGTACACAGAATGGTGTGGGAAAAACCACAGAATCTCCTGAGCTGGAAGGGACACCCAAGGACCATCAAGTCAAACTCCTGGCCCTGCACAGGAAGCCCCAAGAATCCCACAGAAAGAAGGCGGTATGAGTACTGTTGGCACTCTCCCTCGCACACTGATCTGGGCTAGTGGTTGGGTTTTGCAGGAGGAAGCTGCAGGGGAACAGAAGGCAGCTCTGTGGCTCTTTGCAGTAACTCCTCCCATGCTCGGGGGCAGTGGATAAAGGAGAGCACGAAGCAGCTTGTTGGAAACTTAACAAGTGGGAGATGAAGGCGGAGAGAATGGGCTGATGAGAAGCAGGATTCAGTTCTCCTCCGCCCATCTGCCTGGGCTGTGCCAGAGACACTGCGCTGGCTGCTGCTGCTGTGCCCATGCATGGGCAGTCCTTATGGAGTCACTCCCCTCCTTGGCCAAAAAAACATCAGAAGGAGAGGAACAGGTGGAAATGAAGGAACATGCAGGTCTCAGCCATTCCTGTGCTATGATCAAGGAGGGGATGAGCATGGAGTCTCTGAGGGAAATTTCTCTTCGTCTTGGCCTGAGATCTGCCTCTGTTCCCACTGGTATAAATGGGAATGACTTCACTGGCTGTGATACCTGTCACATGCATTCAGTTTTGTGATTCCCAAAAGCTGTCAGACCTCCTTAATAAAGGGAAGAGTCAGATGTGATTCCTCCTGCAGATTCCTCCACACAGAAAAACATTCAACCATGTGGAATATTTAATGTAAGGAAAAGTGGCTGACAGATGAAGCTGGAGGCAAAAACTGTCCCTTTACCTCTGGATTCACTGTAAGAGCAGGAAGTGGGAAAAGCACAAACCTGTTGACTTGGGCAGCATTTGGTACCTGTCCATATTATGTTCTGTTTCAAGAGACTTTTCCTGTTTTTTTCCTAACAGAGCAGCAGGAAATCAGTTTCAGACATGCTGTGATCACCACAAAGCCCTACAGATTAAAATAAATAAATAAAAGGACCTGCCTTTCTCCAGAGCCTTTGTGCCAGGTGTGAATCAAGGGCGCTGGACAGTGTTTGCCCAGTCTAAGCAAAAGGGAACCGGCTCAGTGTTCCCTTTCTCTCTCATCTGCAGTGCCTGCTGCCAGCCCTGCTGATGCCTCAGCACCTGGGGCTGGCTCCATCTGCCTCCCTGGTGCTGACTCCAGTGCTTGTTGTTACGTGTTCTGCCTGCACAGCCAGTTCCCAGGTTGCCTCGCTCAGGTGATCCCTTCCCTGGCTGGACCTGCTCCACTGCTTTGGGACACTCCCAGGAGCTGAGGTGCTGAGGGCCTGTAGGCACCGAGGAAGCAACTGCCTGGGAGGAAGCAGGGCTGGATCCCTGAGTCTGGAAAAGGCTGGGAAGACCCGATCTGTTCCCCAGATCCCTTACGTGCAAGTACAGGCACAAGTTCCTGGGCTTAACTACCTCATCTTTTCACTGCCCTGTATACCACCAAGAAAAGAAAGGCAGCACAGACAGACTATTCTTTAGCCAACCACAAACCCCTCTGTGTTATCAATACTTGAAGGACTTCCAAACCATGGGCAAGAAATTAATCAAGGCAATTTTGATCCCTGTGACGGGCCCCACCTGGCCCGTACACCACATTCAATGGCATCACTGCATCTCTTAAGGTGGGCTGTGAAAAAAATTCATGTTTCCAAAATGTCTCAATACATGAAGTTTACAAATCAATTATTTATAAGAAAATATTTGGCTTCAAAAAATAGGAAAGATCCTATGCAAACAGACTGCTGATGTTCTGGGAGGGTTGGGTTTAGGAGAGGACAGCAATGCCTGAGGGAAAATGACTGGAGCAGACATGGTGACAATGAGACATGGAAAGTGTTAGTTTGCTCTCAAGAAAATGTTGCACTTGGTAAATGATCTGGGAAGGGACTTGTCTCCTGGAATATGGTTTAAGGTGTGGGGTTTTTAATTCTGCACTGTGTGATGGAAGGACAAGTCAGTGCCTTCTGATCTTGCTGCAGAGGAAGAACCTGTATGAACAGCAGGACATGCTTGTCCTCTCCAAAAGCTGCTCCTGCATGTGCTCATTTTCCATCCTAAGGGTTGGACTTCTCCTGAAAAGGATGTCTCAGGTTAAGGTCTCTTCTCACTTGCCAGTCTCACAGTGGTGTAGCATATGTAGTTTTGAAGTGCAGCCCAGAATTTCCTACTTTGGCCAGAACATGTGGCCATGGAATCGTACAAGAGCTGGGGCAAAGAGGACGCTGCACAGAGATGCTGTGGCTGCCCCATCCCAGGAAGTGTCCAGTGTCACACTGGATGGGGCTTGGAGTAACCTGGGTTAGTGGAAGGTGTCCCTGCCCATGGCAGGGGGGTGGGATGAGATGGTCTTGAAGGTCCCTTCCAACCCAAACTGTTCTGTGACTGTGTGATAATGGATGCTGGACACCTTTCCATGAACTACTCTTCTCACCAAGCAGGGCTCAGGCACATTCCTTAGAACAGGACAGTGAAATGTGGGCAATAACCTGGACTAGACACTTTTTTAGCTACAACTGCCTCTGCCAAGTCCTAATTCTTATTTTTTTCTCTTTCCATTCTCCTCTCTGCATTTCCTGCTGAGTCTTACCATGTTCGCCTTCTCAATGTCCTCTTCAGGCAGTAGGCTCAAAGCCTGGGTTACTGTCAAAATTTCTAGCTGGAATTTGTTATTCCTATTACAATACCATATAATGCCCCCAGACCTTCTCCTCTGGTCATCTGACCAGCTGATCACTCCATGTTACTCATCAGAGTGAATGTCACCTCATTTTTTACTCTGGATGGTCTTATATGGACCTCAGTCATCATTTAATAAAAAGACAGTATGTCTGCCTGCTGCAGTCTGGGAGTTTCACTTCAGAAATTTTGGCCATCAGATGAGAAATTGCTTCCATTAATCAATTATTCACTGAGCTTCCACAGATCACAGCTGCGCTTTCCGTGTTCATACCTGTGGCAGCTGACCCTGATAAATGGCTCCAATAACTCTTTCTGTGTCTCAGGTGAGTAGCAAATGCCCTGAATGCTACAGGCATGTGGCAGAGTGGGAGTGGGAGCCTGGTCTGCACCTCCAACAACCACTGGACTCTCGCTCATCTCTGCCTACTAGGGCAAGGGATCCCACAGAACATTATTTGCTGGAGAATCAGGAAAATGGCCAGACATTTGGAATATCCAGGGGATCTTTCTGCAGGCCAGAGGAAGGGAAAAGTGGCAGAAGAATTACATGCTGTAATTTTCTTTGTGAAGTGGTTACTGAGACACCTGTCAACATGTCCCACAGTGGCAGCATGTGAACATGTCAGCCTTAACTGTCCCGTGCAACAAGGGTACAGAGGTAGACAGGGAAATCTGAGCTGGGGGGAGTCACCAGCACACAACAGCAGCTGGAAATGAAATGTCATCCTGCGTGCAAAAGGTATCTCTTAGAGAGCAGATTATTTGAATAAACATGGAATCCTTTGGGTTGGAAATGCCCCCAAGACCCAAGAGTCCAACCACTCTCCCAGCACTGCCAAGGCCACCACTAACCCACATCCCCAAGAGGCACATCTACGATAGCAATGCTCATGCCACATTCACTATCCTTCAGCCAATCCCTTACCATGTGCTTTTATTCAAAGGTAGCAAGTATAAGGAAGTCTAAAACAAAGAACTTAAAAAAAAAAAGGACAAACAGTGTAAGGTCTAATTTGGAAAAGGAGAATCATGTGCTGCCCTTGACTTTTACTTCTCACACAGATTTTAGAAATGCACTCATCAATCTCCTCTTCCTCATTCAGACTACAAAAATCCAGCATACGGGGTCTGATAAGCAGTCCAGACATGTCCCATGTCACTGTTAAATGCAAAAATTCCAATCATGCAGGGTTTGGAGGTGAATTTCAATTGCCTGGAAAGTTGTGATTGGCAGAAAAATTGTGTCTAGAACATGAGTGAATCTGTCCTGAGCTGTGACCCTGCTCTGGCACAAGCATACAGACATTTCCACATTTATAGAATCTCAGGATCAGAGACTGGTCTGAGTTGGAAAGGTCCTTCAAACTCATTTTGTTTCACCCCTCTGCCATGGGCAGGGACACCTTCCAATAGACCAGGTTGCTCTCAGCCCCATCCAGCCTGGCCTTGAACCTTCCAGGGATGGAGGAACAACAACTTTTTCCTTTGGCATGCAATTTCCCCTAAACCATATGAGGAGCAAGACTTTTTTTTCCCCCTCAAAATACTCTTATTGCCAGGTCACAGCAAATCCAACTCTCTTTTTACCCCTCAAATGCAACTATAAAGCCCCTCACATAAATGGGAGTGAGACCAAAATGAAAACAACTTTCTCTCTCTAAACTGCAGCTCCCATGTGTCCATCTAACAGAGCTGGGGCACAGTGTGCTCTCCTGCCTCCTGATCCAGGGAGAAAATATACATAGGGAACTGAGAACCGGTGTTTGGCACTGCTGTTACTGTCACTGCTCTGCTTTGGGGTAGTTTGCTGTTACTGACCTATTTTGGGCCTCTCTTGCAGCTGAGCTTACTTCAGCTTCCACAAATTAGATGTTTTCAGCAGCAGAAGGATGTGATCAGTACATCTGTTCTTTCACAGGTGCCTCTTCCCTTTCTAACTGTTCTAGGAGATGGAGAACCCAATCCTCAGGCCAGGAAAGATCCATAATTGACCCCTATTGACCTCAGCCAATTTAGAGTGAGCAACACGGAACCATCCCCTTCCTCTCCTCACACACAAATTCTGAGGTCTGTCAGGCTCACACCTATGGCAAACTCAGCAAGTGCCAGCACGTGTGCCTGTGCACGCCTGTCCACACGCATCTGTCCATGCTCCTGCCTGTACGTGCATGACTGTGTCAGGGCTCGTGGGCCATGTCAGCACTCAGCTGCACACCCAATCCATGTGTGTGGAATGCAGGGGCCTCGGGAGTTGCCTCCCAGCTCCTTGCCCACCGCAGACCTCGGCCCTCACAGCACATCTGGGGTGACATCCCCTCTGTCCCAATCTCCTTACCACACATCCCTACAGCATTCCTGATGCAAAGAGGAGACCAGCTTGGGCTCTGTTATGGGGAGCTCAGTCTGGCTGCAAGACTCTTCCCAAAGAATGAGGCTGAGTTTGGGAATATCTGCTCCTTAGGGATTTCTCAAAGTGGACGGGACACAGTTGTGTAAAGTGTTTCATAAGCAGTTTTGATGTGAAGACAGAAGAGTCCCTTCCCTCGCCATCCCCGACACATAGCTGGGACATTCCAGGTCCCTTCCTTCACCATCTCCAATCCCTGCTGCCTTCACTGCGACATTCTGGGTCCATTCCTTCCCCATCCCCAATACCTGCTGCCAGCACTGGGACATTCTGGATTCCCTCCCTCATCATCCCTAACCCCTGCTGCCAGTGCTGGGACATTCCCTCTCCCCTGTTGCCTCTCCCATCTCCTCCTGTCTCTCTCCCTTCTCGCCATCATGGCGTGACTGGCAGCTCCTGCCACTGGAGCCTTCCTGCATAGAAGCAGGAATCTCCTGCCCATGGATCGCCTGTGGAATTCCCTGTCCCAGATGCCAGGTGCTCAGCCCTGTGCAGAGGAGCAGGATAGGCCCTCCCCAGCCCTTGCCCTCCACCTCAAGCAGCCATGCAGGTACCCTAAGAGGTATCTGCCCTTTTCCTACCTTCCCAGGAAGCCGGGCAGGTGGTGGGCAGGTGGTGGGTCACTCTCTGGCTCAGGCGGCCATGCAGGTACCCACGAGGTCTCCACCCTTCTCTACCTTCCCAGGTGAGCTGGGGCAGGTGGTGGGTCACTCTCTGCTCACTTGGACGTGCCTGCAACCTGATTCACCTGGGAGCCAGGCGAGCGAGGCTCCACCCAGGGCAGAGCGGGGGTGAGTAAGAGTGAGAGAAAGGCAAACTCCGGAGAGCTGTTCCCTCCCCAGGCGCGCAGGGAGCCAGAGATAAGGGCTGCGCATTCCTGAGCCGCCGGAGGCCTCTCCCTTCCCGTCTGCCCCGAGCCTGTCAGACCAGCTCGGGACTAGCAGCGGGGCAGGGCAGGGCCCTAGCCCCTGTCCTGTCCCGGCCCTTGACATGGACCACCAGCACAGCCTCGGGCGCAGACCTTGGCCCCCAGCCCTGGACAGGGCCCCTGGGCGCTGGCCCCAGCTCGGTCGTAGCCCTGCGGCTCCCAGGAAGGCGGGTTTGGGCTCCTCCGGCACTTCTCCCCCTCTGCTGGGGGCGGACGAGCAGCACCTCCTGGGCAGTGGCACCACAACAACAGGAGGGGTCGGGGGCAGCCCTTATCCACTGCGGCGGGATGAGGACCCTGCGGCGGGACTGTGCTCCCCGTGTCCCTGGGGTTCCGTGAAAGGGGGTCTGAGGCGTGTATCAGCGGCCTCCTGTCTACCCCCATCACTGTCCCCGCTCCTGGAGCCGGGGCCCCGCGGGCAGGGAAGGGTTAAGCGAGATTCCCCGCAGCCCCGGGCGTGGCAGCGCCTGTTCCACCTTTCATGTCCCAGCTCGTCCCGCCCGGCAGCCGCCGCCGCTGTGAGGGCCGGGCCGGCGGTGACTCAGGCGGGGGTGGGGGAGGCGCCACGTCGGGCAGGCGGGAGGGAGCGGGCGCGGGGCTGAGAGGGCGCGGGGTGAGGGCGGCGTGAGCGCCCTGCGCTGGCTACTGCTGAGGTATCTCCAGTCCGGGGGGAGGTTTGGGCTGCTCACGAAAAGAAGGACACTGAGGGGCTGGAGCGTGTGCAGAGAAGGGAACGGAGCTGGGGAAGAGTCTGGAGCACCAGGAGCGGCTGAGGGAGGCGGCGGGGCTCAGCCTGGAGAAAAGGGGGATTCAGGAGGGACCTTTTCGTTCTCTACAACTCCATAACAGGAGGGTAGAGCCAGGTGGGGGTCAGGCTCTGCTCCCAGGTAGTAAATGACAGGATGAGAGGTCATGGCTTCAAGCTGCACCAGAAGAGGTTTAGGTGGGATATTCGGAAGATTCCTCCTGAAAAGGGCTGTCCAGCCCTGGCACAGCTGCCCAGGGCGGTGGTGGAGTCCCCATCCCTGCAGAGATTTAACAGTTGTGTGAATGTGGCACTTGGTGACATGGGTTACTGGTGGTCTTGGGAGTGCTGGGGGAATGGCTGGACTCAGTGACCATTGAATCATGGAATGGTTTGGGATGGAAGGCACCTTACACCTCATCCAGTTCTACCTCCCTGCCATGGACACCTTCCACTATCCTAGGTTGCCTCCAAGCCCCATCCAACCTGGCCTTGAACACTGCCAGGGATGGGGCAGCCACAGCTTCTCTGGACAGCTTGTGCCATAGCCTCACCACCCTCACAAGGAAGAATTTCTTCCTGAGATCCCCACTAAATGCACCCTCTGGCAGTGGGAAGCCATTCCCTTCTGTCCTGTCACTCCAGGCCCTTGTCTGAAGTCCAGATCTCTTGGAGCCCCTTCAGGCACTGCCTGGCTTCTCTTCCTGTGGACAGAGTACTTCTGTTCTCTAATGGAATGTAGTGTTGTCTTTGATTGTTTACATCTTTGACATAGTACCTTTTCTGTCATCAGGAAACTGCAAAGGATCTGTTTTGAGGCCCCCAAAATTATGACATTGCTCATAGTGTCATGGCTATGATATGGCTATTTAAGGCAGGATTTATCAGACTGAACATTGGTGACTACTACAGAGGTGGCTGCATTAGCACCAGCCATTCCATGCTCATCCCATAGATCTTGGAATAGTGTCACTATGTACATGGGGGCAATTCAGACCTTCCAGACCAAAAAGATGAACTGTAGCTGAACCCCACTGGATACAAGGGAGTTACACCATCTATGTGATATCTCAGATATAAATTTAGATTGGATGCAGTGCTCTTGGTCTGAAGCTGTGGTTCAGAGCTGAACCAATCCTGCCTGTAAGGAAAACCAGTTTCAATATGAGTTTGGAGCTTTTCCCCATATGATACTGCAATATGAATTGGTGAAATCCCTCAGAAAGTCAGGTTTAAACTGTTCCATTTGTTTTTCTACAAGGTTTCAGTGTGTGGCTTTAAAAACCTTTTACTCCTTAAATAATGAAGACTTGTAGTAAGATTCCAGAATGAACTATAAAGGAATTTAAAATCTATGTGAACTTTGGTCTTTAGCTTCTATCAGCCAGCAAGGACCTGCGTGAGTTATTCCGAGATGTTATTACGTGAGAGAAATCCCAGTGAAAACACAATGGCCTTCACAGAGTTTGTGGTCAGAACTACCCCCTACACTCTTGTTCAGCCTTTATCTCACAGCAGTTTAATCTACTTCATTAAGTCTCATAACCTGTATTTGACTAAAGTACTTCTCAGTAATGTAAATACAATTACCACCTTTCAGTCTTCTCATTATTAAACATAAAACATTTAAAACCTCTCATTTTCTCTTTTCCCCATAACTTAAATGGTATTTGTGGATCTTTTCTGTTCCAGCTTTTCAAAAATAACTTTCAAACCTCATTATCAAACAGGGTGCTTTTACTTTCAGTTTCACTATTGCTGTATACACAAATACGTCACCAACATTTTATTAGAGTAGATTTGAGTTCTCCCAAACCAGTTTCTGTTGCACTCCTGAGTAAGTATTACCTGGAATTGCTGATTTTAAAGCTATTCCTAATGGAATAAAAAGGCCTGCATCCTTCCACTTGGAAATTAGTAATAAAGTTTTGCTGCTTTTCTGTTCTGAATGTTGGTTGAGTTTATTTTCTTGTATTATTTCCAAGATAATATTGGTTATTTTAGAGAATCTTCTTTCATTGTAAATGCAATGTACACGCGTAAGTGGTGTTTGTTTGGTTTTCAGGAATTACAATGTGTGTTTGCATTGTTACAGTGGATTAGTGCAGTAATCTGGGTAATTACTGTTTGTCACCAGTGTCTTACGAGGCTGCCTCTGCAAGCAGCCTGCAAACAAGGGACACTCATGTCCCAGATTGATGATGTCTGGATTAATGACATGGGGTAAAACAAAGAGTGTGGAAGGAGTGTGAGACCTAATTTCAGATTGTGGTAGCTGCTTCTGCTGGGACTGCAGCTCTCAGAGCCAGCAGAACATGGCAGTGAACACCCTGAACAGGTGGGCAGCGCAGGGAGAGCTTTGCTGCACTCTTCTCCCCAGGAACCAACACGGCCCATGTGTGGCAGTCAGGTCATGCTGGGGTACTGCTCTAGCCCTGAGTTTTGGCAGCAGCCTGAACAGGAGCACTGCAAGGGGTCTCAGCACTGATCAGGAAAGGATTGCACAAATTTCTGTCCTCAAATGCCACAGAATTCAAAACATGCTGGGATATGGCACCTGAGCACATGGTTTAGTGGTGAACATGGTGGTGGTGCTAGGCTGGTGGTTGGTCTTGATGAACTTACAGGTCTTTTATGACCTTAATGGTTCTGTGATTCCATGATTTTAAAATTGAAATCACAGAAATCTGACCTGATGGGAGCTTGGCTTCTGGTAGGTTTAGATGGGATACTGAGAGGAAGTTCTCCCCTGTGAGGGTGGTGAGGCCTTGGCACAGGCTGTCCAGAGCAGCTGTGGCTGCCCCATCCCTGCAGTGTCCAAGGCCAGGTTGGTCGGGGCTTGGAGTAACCTGGGCTAGTGGAAGGTGTCCCTGCCCATGGCAGGGGGTGTGATTGGATGGGCTTTGAGGTCCCTTCCCACCCAAAACATTCCATGATTCTGTGATTACCACACTTAGTCCTTGGCTCCATCCACCAAGGAGCCAGTAGCCCACTGTAATGGCTCACAGAATGCAAGGAACAAACACATTACCTGCCCCAAAGGCACCATGAGCAGAGCCAAGGTAATCTGGAGAACGGGAACTCATTTTCAGAGTTGCTTCTTTAGCAGTGCAGATCCACTCTCTTTGATAATGGAGGAGAAGGTGGTGAATCTTCCCCTTGACTCCACACTGGTGACTCATCCCAGCTGCCACTCTGGGTTTGATCTGTTCAGGCTCTGCATTTGTACATACCAGATTATATGAGTTAAGTGCAGCTTTGCTTTTGCCCTTTATCTGTCTGTTCTGAAGCTGTTTAACATGATCTGCCTGTTTTTATGCCAGCTCAGTATCACAGAGTCCCAGGCACTGACTGGCACTGAGCACTGAGCTGATTTTTTCTGCAGTGACCGCAGGCTTGGTCACTCAACTCACAGGTTCCTAATCCAATTCCCACCCCCTGCTGTGCTGACAGAATTGGAAAAGTATCTTCAGTGGTTGCATGAGTTGTCCCCCTCTAGTTCTTCACAGTGACTTTTTATTGTAAAGAACTGTGGAGAAATCCCACATTACTCTAACAAGCAGAACCGACATCTGAATGGAACTCTGAGTGGAAACTAGAATGTGGCCTTGCACAGTTTCACTGTTAGAAGTTGTTTGCTTTTTTAAAGAAAACTGCCTTCAATTAATGGGGCTGATGGGGAATAATCTGCGAAGAATTAGTGTTACATTTATACAGCAGCACTGTTTGGGTACCTCGGCATGAAGTTATTGTGAGGGTTTGCTGGTTTTTTGTTTACCAGTGTTCAGCCCTGATGGCCATCCTTTCCTTCTGCAGAAAAACCCAGGAGTGACCTAAGGAAGGTCCTGGTCCCTGGGATCAAGTCACCTGGCCCTAACCTCTGACCACACTGGAGGGTCCCCAGTAAAGAGAGGGGCAATTCAGAGCATCCATTATGACCTGCTTAAGAGAAAATCCAGACTTGCCTGGCTGGGCCAGTTAATGTTCCCCCACAGGAAAAAGGATATCCAGAGCCAGAGCTCATCCCTCCACTGGCAGAGTCTCTATCTTCAATAATCATGGGAGTCACATTTTAGTTTCTAGTCCAGACTCGTCGCAGTCTGTAACTTCTTTATGAGGGGATGAAGTGCAGACACTGATCTCTCCTCTATGCTCACCAGTGACAGGATCCAAGGGAATGGCCTGAAGTTGTATCAAGAGAGGGCTAGGTTGGATATTAGAAAAAGGTTCTTCACCCAGAGGGTGGTTGGGTACTGGAATAGGCTCCCCGGAGCAGTGGTCACAGCACCAAGCCTGACTGAGTTCAAGAAGTGTTTGGACAATACTCTTTGGCACATGGTGTGAGTCTTGGGGATGGTCCTGTGCAGTGTCAGGAGCTGGACTCGATGATCCCTGTGGGTCCCCTGCAACTCGGCTTCCTCTGTAATTCTGTGATTCATACAAACTAGTACTGTAGCGTGTAGAGAAGGCAAAGACGATTTTGCAGGCAGGTGCACTGTGCGTCTCCTCTGACCTCCCTGAAGAGAAACAGCCTCACTGCACAGCGGGTCCCGATTCAGAATGTTGGTTTGAGGTTATTAAATAAATGAGAATTCAGCACAACTGCAGGAAATGGTTTCTGCAAGCAAAGAACTACACTTTTTCATTGGCGGTGCGCAGCACGGGCCCTGATCGGGTCCCGGAGCTCCCGGAGCCGTTTAAATCCGCCTGCTCCAGGATCCTCCTCCCGGGATCCGCTCGCCCCTTCCGTTCGCCCCTTCCCGGGCTCGGCCTGGGCCCACGCATGCCTGTCACCGTCGCGTCACCAGCGCGTCACTGGAAAGCGTCAGCGCGCAGCGTCACGTGACGCTGTCACCCGACAGGGCCGCGCCCCGCTGCTCCCGGCCTGGCCCGGCCAATCCG
>VWPU01006111.1:0-51921 GCA_013398955.1 Callaeas wilsoni
AAGGAAAGGAAAGGAAAGGAACTTTAAAGGAAAAATATTTTGCTGTCTGTTCTTTCTCTCACATTCCAGATTGATAATGTCTCCCANTAAAGGAGTGAGAGGAAAAATATTTTGCTGTCTGTTCTTTCTCTCACATTCCAGATTGATAATGTCTCCCAAATTCTTGCTGAATAGCAATTATCTGAGAGTAGAACATCAGCAAACAAAAGTCCACAAAAACAAGTCCCTGCTGTTCAGAATGCATAGTCTTGTGTTTAAAACAATGTTTTCAGTCTTAAAAATTATATTCTTAATTGACAGATCTCTCTCAAAGTTGCATATATGCAAATGACTTCCTCTCTCTGCTTCATTTTTCTGGCTTCAAGTTCAGGATTTACAGCTATCTCTGATTCAACTAAGCTATTTAAATCAAAGTTTGTGTAGTCAAGTGCTGATCAGAACATTAGCCTGAGTTCACACCCTTGGTCTGCCACAAAATACTGGTGAGACCCCGGGCATGTCACTTAGCCTGTATTTTAACTTGATTTTCATCTCCCTGATGTGAACCATAAGCCATATTGCCTCTCCGGGGTGTATGTTCAGTAATATTTTCAGTGAGCTTCTGTGATGGTTTTTCAAACCACATTATTACCTTGATAGATTTCGGATTGAACTGGTGCAGCACAGGAGGTATTTCTATTGTTTAGACAAGTTATCTTTGTCAAGCTGAAAGGAAAGAAAAAATGAGAGAGAAAATGAAACCTACACCTCACTAAATAACTGGCATTAGGGATTTTATAGTTTGTGTTGCTTCTCTAAGAATGACTGGGATGTTGTTCTTATAATCCTTCACGTAATTTTCATGATAAGTGTTTGACTTTTCTAGTTAGCTTGAGTTTGCCCTGGGTGAGAGATGTGCATCACCTTGGGAATAATATCTTTTTGTTTTATGCATATTGCTGGTTGAATACCAGTGCTGAATGCTTTTCACATTTTTTGTATGATTTGAATGCTCTATCTGAATCCTGACCTGCCATTGTTACTTGTGTCTTTTATTTCTCCTTTTAGTAGCATTCAATGTTTTATTTAATTTTTTTTGTTTGGCTGGGTTTTGTTTTCCTTTCTATTTTTTTTTCTCTGCTTTTATTACAGCTATAAAAATGAAAAATTATTTTATTGTATATATACACAATTTCTTTTGAAACTTTCTCACTCATGACTGACTAATCACTACTAGGGGATATGGGAATCACTCTCAATAATGTGTTTTAAGAAGGGTATAAAACTACAGTGGAACAAAGAAAGAAATATTTACCACAATACAATGTGGTGCTAAGATCTCTGTAGCATCTTAGTGCTGGCAATATTTTCTTTGCTGGCATGGTTATAACTGTATTACATACACACCGGCACACACACACACCAGCACAGACACATTTTACCACCTCAAAAGTTTCTCAGGAATATGATCCCACTAATCTGTCAGTATTCACATGTGTCAATGGCTGGCAAAGCATCTCCATACCGTTCCCATTTCAGGGGACAGCCTCAGCGGGGTCCTGCAGGCTGCACATCTGTGGGCATCTGGAGCGCACTGGTGGTCTAAAGGAAAGGCTTAAGTACAACCATCATCAGGTCCAAGTGCACCAGCAAAGGAACACCAGGCAATCCACTGAAAAATACGAAACAGAGATGTTAATATAGACAAACTTTCACTTCGTTTTGAAACTCACCTATTTACTTTTAGATAACTACTATCTGGACTTGCAATGGTATTTTAGCATTGCACTTCTATCTGGATACCAAATAAACAATAAATTTTGTGAGAAGAGGCTTTAATAAGTCTAAATTAAAGGCAATTATATCTCTTGGCACTGTTTTATTGTCCTTTATGTCATGTTGAAATCCTCTGTTTTCCCCAAAAGGATAAAGAAAGTCGCTCTTCCTAGAAACCCTGACACTTTTGAAATTCATTTTTCTGGCAAGCTTTTACATGTTTTTTTGTTTTCATACTGATGTATATTACTTGTTGGTTTGGGGGTTTTTTTCTGAATTAAAAAAAGGAAATCTGAATCCTAACATGTCTTTATATTATCACATTTCTTTACATTGTTAAGGAGGAAGTATTCTAACAGAAAATGCTGGATGTGAGCCATTATTTTATATCAATTCTATATATGGACTGACATAAATACATGTTATTCAGCCTATACACTTACATACTTTTATTCTAACAGCCAGATAAATATAAATAAGAATAACAAAATTAAACTAATATTTTTCGGCCTTTACAAGATGATATAATTTAACCTATGAAAACCTAATGAGACAGTCCAAGTGTAAAGAGAGAGATGGGCATCTTCCAAGGGTATCTCATCTTTCTAGTCTCAGACATCAACCAAAGATTAGAGCTTTATAAACTGAATCCATCCACTTTTTTTTTTTTTTTTTTTTTTTTTGACGGTTTCCTTTATTGAATCATAGAATCACAGAATGCTTTTGGTTGGAAAGGGATTTAAAGATCAGGTAGTTCTAACTCTCCTGCCGTGGGCAGGTGTGCCACATTCTCTATATCCCTTAGAATGTAGATGCGACTCTATAAGGTATTTATGCAAGATTTTTATTTTTTTTTTTCACTCTTTTGAAAATATTTTCTTTTTCTTTTTAGAGATTTTACACCTCTTCTTAAAAACCTACCCTCCAAAGTGATGTCCTTTGAAGTGTCTGGACTAGAAATCCACAAGAATTATCCTCCTGTCCATGCTTTATCTGCTGTTTCAGTGTTTGAAGCAGAGGCACACCACAACCCTCAGTTTTGGCAGTGCCCAACCCAGTGACATGAAGTCACGCCGGCCCTCCCCCGATGGCATTGGAAACCTCTCTTTGCGGGTGTCTCAGACACAGAGGAGGGTCTAAAGTCTAAGGTCTGGCTTTGGTAACCACCGCCACAGAAAGTATTTTTAACCAGCAGCTTTCGGAGCACTCTTGGAGGTGCCAGTGAGCCCACCCTATGCCGTTCTGCAGAAGCTCCCTCTGCATCTATTTCTCTATTGTTTTGTTTCTTTTTATGGTTGCCTGTTTCTCTGCAGGTAGCTCAGCGATTAGTGAAGCAACCGACTCTGCCTTTTTCAGCTCATCTCAGGGTTCCAGGCAAAACAAGCCCATTTGAAGCCGAGCCCGACGCTCGCAATAATTCCCCATATGTTGATTTTCACACCAGCCTTGGGTGGCTGCACCTCATTATTTGATTTTCTCTGCATCAGTTTTGTTTGTGCGAGTGTGTGCATGTGTGCCTGTGCGTGTGTGGCTTTTTTCTTTCCAGTTTGAAGTCACTCTGACCTAAATAGAGGGAAGTGTGGGTGGCAGTTTAGTTGTAGGTGCCACTTCAAAGACTCAAAATTCTACAATCTGCAAATAAGTACTTTCAGGGAGGGGTGAGGGGTAGAAGACATCAGTGTATATTCAGGGATGTCACTTCTGACAGGACTAACAACAGATGAACCCCAGAGGCTCTGATTTTTGCGGGTATTACACCCCACATGTCTCTAGAGCTTAGGGGGTGGATTTTTAAAGGAATCATTTGCATATCACTAGACCTAATGCAGTTAAGTTTATGATTTAGTAAAACTGAGCTGAAAGGGAAATACCACAAAAAGAAAATATATGATTACACTTAATTAAATCAGGGAAGGATCCCAGCTTCCGAAAGATCATTGGTTTAGATAGGAGGGGGGAAAAAAAAGATAGAAAAAAAATTCTTATGAACCATGATCAAACACATTTAAACTCAGAGTGAGAATTACCAGGAAAAGCAAAGTACATTAATCAGACAATATAGCTTTTACCATAAGCTTCAGCTGTATATGTAAAGCCAAAGCACTCGTGGGATTTGCAGATGTGTGTGTTTAAGGATGATAGTCGCTTACTTTAACCTGTTACTGCTGTTAAGTACAAACCTGTCACTTGGCCACATCTGCTTACTCTGTGTAGTGGGCTCTGACTTCCTGTGAGCTTAAAGATTAATAGGAACACAGGAAAAAAAAAAAAAATAGGCATGTGGGAAGGTTGTGGCTTAGACTGGGCTGCAGAGCTTTCCACAGCTTCTTAGTTGTGAGTCCAGTTTATTACAGCAAGTTAACTTTCACATTTCCACTTTCCCTACAAACTCCTTTGGGAACACCTTGGGAAACTTGTCTTTCCATTCATGCTTTCCAGTCACTCTCTCAGAGAATCATTTTCAGTCTGTAAATCCCTTGATGAAAAATTATTCTTCAGGAAATTAATACTGAGAACATGTTTTAGAAGCCAGAATTGTAAAACTAACACTGAGAAATGTGCTGGTTTACTGCGAGAGAAAGGGAGCCACGGCCTCTGCTGCTGGGTGACAGAGACAAGCCCAAAGCCCAGTCCAGCCACAGTGACCTGTTGGGCTGCATCCTTTCAGCACCTCACTTTGTGCAGCCACCAACAGTGATGTGGTATGAGTGACTTCACCTTCAGCTGTAGGTGACTCCGTTTCAGAGGCAAGGGGTACCCCTTAAAGATGACCAGCAGATAACCAGCAGGTCAGGGGGGTAATTCTCCCTCTCTGCTCTGCTCTTGTGACATCCCCAACTGCAGTGCTGCCTCCAGCTCTGGGACTCCCAACGCGAGAAAATTCTGGACTTGTTAGAATGACTCCAGAGGAGGTGACTAAGTTGGTCATGGGGCTGGAGCACCTCTTCTAAGAGAGGTGAGATTGTTCAGTCTGGAAAAGAGAGGGACATTACTGCACATTCCAGTATTAAAGGCGCTATCAGAGAGCTTGACAGGGAATTAATAAATTGCGTGTAGTGATAGGACAAGGAGTAATGGCTTTAAGAGGAGGGAGGATAGAATTAAATTAGATACTATGAAAAAATTCTTGACTTTGAGGATGGTGAGGCCCTGGCACAGGTTGGCCAGAGAAGCTGTGTCTTCTCCATCCCTGAAAGTGGTCAAGACCAGGCTGGATGGGGCTTGGAGCAACCTTGTCTGGTGGAAGCTGTTCCTGCCCATGGTAGCTGGTTGGAAAAATATGATCTTTAAGGTCGCTACCAACCCAAATCATTCTATGACTCTATGAGTGAAGCTATCTCCTGAGTATTTCTTCCAAATAACTTATCTATGCCATATTAACTCTGTTTTTATACTAAGATATTTAATCTTGCATCTTTTTTACATATATATAAAATTTTGAAAATATAAGCAAGCTTTCGTTAAATAAGGCAGGGTTTGTCTTTACAAACATACTTGATGGTAAGTTCTTTTGTGTAATGTTTTAGTAATAAGGAGAAAATGTCTCACACTTGGGGGAGAAATACAAGTTATATGACAGCTGTAACGGAGTAAGAACATATTCTTGGGTGGATGCCCATCTACACCATACTTTGGCTTGTGCTACCTTGTTTGTCTTTCCCTAAACGTAAAATAAAAAGGGAAAAAACAAGTTTAGGTAATTCAGGGGCCATAAAGACAGTAAATAAAGATTATATTAAAGCTAGTGGTTAAGGCACTCTAATGAGCTGTGGGAAGTGTAAGTTGGAGGTTTCTGACACAAAGGAGGGACATGTGTATAAAAGAAAATGTGAAAACTGGCTGTTGTAATCAGTGGCACACAGTGTGCTATTGCACTTCAGAACAAGACAGGCTGTGATTTGCACAAAACCTAACACTCTCACCTAAGCAGATTGAGGTAAAGGCAGCTGCTGGACTGCTTGCCTATGTCAAGATGATGGCTTTGGCTGCAGGCAGTAATGGAGTTTTATGGAGTTCTGTAAGTCTTGTGGCAAAAAAATGGAGACACCTGTGAGGACTGAGATGCCCCAGCAGTTAAGATAGCGTTTTGTGAGAAATTATAATAGATTTAGGTGCTTAAGCTGTGTCTAAAGTTGAATTTTTCAGTCTAGGTTGTTACAGGTATGAGTCTTACTGGCTCAGCTCTTTTGCAATGAACAAAATATCTCAAACATCTACATATTTTGATAGTCTCTGAGACATCTCTGATCCTTTGCACAATATCTCTTTAGGCTAAAAAAAGAACAGAACAAAGCACAACACTAGTTGCATTTGAGTCTTACAGTCAGTGAAGAAGGTAACATTAATTTCCCCTAATATTCCTAATGGCTTCAGAACCATTCATTTCCTACCAAAACTACAAACTCTACTGCCACTGTTACTGGCAGTGCAACCCCCTGCTCATGCAAAAAAGCAGCGCTCTACTCTGGTGCATCTTTACCGAGCTCTGCTGTCCGTCAGGGATGCAGAGCTGACAGCAACACTGGCTGTCTACAGAGTGAGCTCAGCAGCCAACGGGGAGGGAGATTGATGTCTCTGCACCAGGAAGTTTTGGCCAGCCGAGTGCTTCTGCAGTACGACAAGACCTCAGCAGCAGCTGCTTAAGCCACTCTGTGGAAAGGCTCATGTTTAGCAAACAATTTTGGTGGTATAATGGACTCCCCACTGCTGTGGTTAGACAGAAAATTATTCAATTAGAAGGAATTAAATTATTACAGTTGTTGTTTGTTATTGTTGTTGTCACTGTTACTGTTGTTATTTATTATTTACTAAGTGCCAAATGGACTCAGTAACGTTTATATCTGCTAAATGTAGGGAGGGGAGTTACTTTAGCACATACACAGACAGCAATGCAGGTGTGCACCGCCATTTGTTCATAAAGGACTGGGTCAGGATGTTCTTGCAGAGGACACCATAGAAATATCTCCTAAGTGGAACACACTGCAAGGAGAAATACTGTTTTAATATATATATATTAAAACCAAAACCAAAACAAACAAACAAACAAAAAACTCCCCAAAACCCCCAAAAAAACAAACCAAACCAAACAAACAAACAAAAAAAAAAAAAAAAAAAAAAAAAAAACAAAAAAAAAAAAAAAAAAAAAAAAAAAAAAAAAAAAAAANAAAAAACCCTCAAAAACCAACCAACCAACCAAAAACTCCCAACTATTTTTAAGCTTTAAATAAGTAGGGAGAGGAAAAGGGTTCTTAGAACCATTTTCTGGAAGAATAAAGAGAATGAGGCAGAGGAACACACACCTGTAAAGAATGGCTCTGTTGAGCTCCAGAGGTCTCAAACAGTAAATGTGATTCTATGTGATATTGCTCATTCTGTGATCAGACCTCCTGGAGCAATACTGGGAAAATATCCCTTCTAAATCTTAACATTCCCAGGTTTTTTGGGGTGAAAGGCTGTGCAAATGAAAAGATCAGACCCTATATCCATAAGAAATCCCAGAAATATTGCATGGAGTTATTTTTCTCTGTGCTTTGTCTATTGGTGCTTTAATTTCTTTGAAACTGGAACTGAATTTATGGAAATAGAGATTCTTAAGCCTCTCATCCTGCTTTGAAAGTTTCAAAAGTATTGTTGTGCAAATCAAATCAGCTAATTACCCAAAACGGCATTTTTGTAGTTTTAAGTAGTAAGAGGTAGAAATACAAAAAGAATTCCACAGCAAGTGTTAAAAAAACCCAATCTACTTATTGAAATAGTTCCATTAAGTCACTCTTTATATTTTTATCTGATTTTTTTCTTCCTGAGTTTATTTTACAGTGCTATATCTATCAATCTTTTCAGGAATTGCTGTATGTCCTTTGAATCCATGTATTCCAAATGGTTCATTTCATATTTTCCCTGGGTGAATTCTTCAAATGTCTTTCCTGAAGTTCTTCACTTTCTTCACCCTCAACCTTTTCTTTTTTTCTCAGCTCCCAACTTTCCAATTCCAGTTACTCACACAGTTTTAAGGATTAAAGTCTCATTTTATTTAATGGAGTGTGCACAGCTATATTTCATTATTGCCAGAAAAATCCATATGCCACATTTTTAAAAATAAATCCCCACTAGAAATGTTGGAAACCTTACAGACTTTGATTGAGTTGCCCCAGGTCAAACTGAACATCTGGGAAAGAACTTCTGCCTAGGAAATTGTTGTGCATCCTTGAATACTCCAGTGGCCTCACTCTTGGAATAGGCTTTGGTGAAGCTGTGTATAAAATACAAGGATATCGGTAAATATTTCCATATTCCATATCTTTTCTTCTGCACTGTTCTGCCAGCCCAATAGTGCACATATGCCATTGTGATACCAGTTAATTATTAATACACATATCAATAGAATATGGTTAAATAGTGTTTGCCAGATATATAATTTTGTAAGGGCTGGCTTTTTCCTATTCCTTTTGGCATTGCAAGCTATTCACAAATCAGTTGTTAATCTATTCAGTGTTTAAGGATAAGGGTCTGAGCCAAAAGCCCTTTGAAGTCAGCAAAAAAAAACCCCATGGACTTCAAAGAGCTCTGGATCAGCCCCTAACAGAAAAAGATCACAAACAAACACATATTGGACTATCGAGTTACTTATAAAGCAGTTTGCATATCTTTAGACACAGTAAACACATTGCTGTCATAGCAATTAAAAGCTTGCATCCAAAATCTGAATCTCAAAATAGTCTGTTAGGGAGATCATCTTATTTTCTTTCTGGGCAAGAAATGTAAATCTAGATAGGGAACAAATGGATTGATAATACATACCAGACACTGTATGTGCTTTACATGACTATATATGAAGGATCTAATAAAAAGAAGACCTTGGATAAATATGTTACACTATGTCATGCAGGTTCATTTGGGTGTTTCATCATACTATGTGTTCTGAAAGGCTATAAAGGTTCGAAAATAATCTTGTATTTGTAACATATTCTTTTTTCTCTCTTTTGTATAACATGATATATATAACTTGTACTCTCCTTTTAATATTTTAGATTTATGAAATTAGTTAAAAAGTGCTGTTTAAAAATCCTTCTTCTTAATATTCATGCTGCTTCACAATATTATATCTCATGCAAAATCTCAATATTATGATGTAGTGCTCGTCCACTGTTGCAGATTCCCCGTAGAATTCTAAAGCTCCAGGATTTGGATCTTCACAATTTTTGTCTGGAAGGATCACAGAATATTTATTTTTATGATGTACATTTAATATGGATACTGATATGGCTCCTATCTTTACCATAAGGTCACTAGTAAGGAACCACAACCATTGTCTTTTACAAGTGTCAGAAAATACTGCAGCTGTGTAAATGGAGGGACTATTCTCCCTTTTTGTGGTCTAGAATTTAGGCGTGTGCATAGCTGAGGCAGAGTGAAGACAGAAGTGGACACAGACATAGATGGGCAAAGTAGAAATATTTAAGCGGATATTCCCAGAAGATGACTTCTTCCTCTCAAAGCCAAGCACCTTTTAGAAAGTGTGTCAAACTTTTGTCCAAACATCAGTATTTGTCTAGTCTGGCTCTCAACAGAGTAAAACCACTTTAATTTAGTTTATTCATCTCATTTTAAAATAGTGTGAGTAACTGAGATGAAACTTAGTGTCAGCAGAGGATGAGAAAACTGGTAAGAACAGGAAGAATTTTCATTTACAATTAAGTGTTAAAAAATATTAACCAAAGACATACAAAATGAAACATAACTCTTAGAACTCTTAGGTTCTAATAGCAGCAGCGCAGGCAGATGTCTCTTGGCCAACTGGGCTGCACATAAACATCTACATCTATAAAACTGCATATATTTAAATAATATTTGTACACACATACCTTATCTTAAAGGGCAGCATTAAAACACATGAGAAATGAAGAAATAAGCCTTCCCAAATTACACTTTTTCAGAATGAGGAGAGAAATGAGCTGATACAAAAAAATGTCAGGGCACTGCAAACACCCAAGCTGTAATCTACCAGCTCACATCTGGTCACACATCTTAGAGAGGAGACTGATAGGAGGGCATACATAAATCTCTGGGACAGGGTTCAGAGAGGAGTGTTTTATATAAGTGAGGTTTCAGCACAGCATCTTAAATGCTTTGAAGGGCCGCCTATATATACACCAAAACACTTAAATGCTCACTTACTTAGAAATATGTGCAGAAACACTTTAAATACAAAAGTTTCAAGGTTCTTTCTCTGTGAGCATGAGTGTTTCATTGTGATTTCCTTGGGAATATACGATTAAAGTTTAGCTCGTGCTTGACCTTTACTGAGCAACAATAGAGCTAACAGAAGTTCAAGTTCAAAATCCTTTTCATTACAAGGAGGCTTATTTCAATTTTCACTCGTATTTTTTTTTTCAAACAAAGTGAAGAAAGAAAAAAAAATGAAAAAAATTCAAGTATGCGTCTGTAATGTTTGTTACTCATTTTAATGTCTTTCTTACTTATTTTATTTTTTCTCCTTTTTTTTCCTGCTTTTCATTTCTCTTCTTCCTTACCCATACTCCCTTCCCCAACCTCAGGAAAAAGGAATAAATGTAAACAAAAAAAAGAAATTAAGGGGAAAGAAGAAATAAAAATTTTGAGGAAAAAGAAGTATTTTTTTACAAATAAAGACACATTTAAGTGAAGAAATATTAAAATTCAGGAAAAAATATTCTTACTCTTTGGAAAATATTTTATTTTCCCCAAGTTTGTTGCCTTCCCATAATGTAATATCATTTTCAATTCCATTGCATGTTTTGTCCTATAATATTCTGGCCTGTTTGAATCAATTAACATTCAGCGAGATGAAGGCTGTGTTTTTGACATCAAGAAGCCGTGCTTAGCTCAAGATTCTGCTAAAATATCTAGTTTCCAGCACTCTGCTAATCATAGTCTTAGCCTGAGAGAGGGAAAACCTTTCCATTTGCTAAAACAAACATTGACTTAATTTCCCTTGTTAAATTTAAGCCATTCCCCACTTTAAAACTTCTCATTGATTTTACATTCACTCCTCTGATGTAAAATCATCAGCTACTGATTTTACATCTGTCTTTCAGCTGCTGCTGCCGCTGAGCTAACCTCAGCGACTGGCATATTGTACCAAATTAGGATTTCTCCCGCTACGGCAGCTGCGGGTAGAATTGAGACAGGCTGATGAGACACCTCCAGCCCCCTCACTGCTGCAGATGCTGCAAAGAAGGAAGCGATGAACAACAGTTGCAAAACATTAGCACAAAACATCACGGTACCACAAGCGGGGGGGGATGATATTTCCTTGCCGGCGTTTTCTCGCGTGCCTTGTGTCTGGTGCCTTAATGCAAAGTCATTAAATAAAATGTAAACCTCCTGGGTGAGATTCATCTGCCCAAACGTAGGTGTTGACATCTGAGGCAGTCACTTGAGTCCCTGTAATCGATGGAGAATCAAGCACTTTTAAGGCACAACTCATCTAATCCTAAGGTGCAAGTCAAAAACTGGGTCATTGAATTGTGCCCTAAAAGTTCCTATTTCTCTTTATTAATGGAAAGAGAGAGATGTGGACTCCCTTACATTTCTACTCTACAGACACTTCCCACAAGGTGAAATGATTCCCACCTCTAGGCCTGGCCCTGGAAGAGGCTCAGCTGAAGGGAAATCTGATGAATAATTAAAGCTCATTGAAAGACTGTCTCCTCAGAGACAAAGTGCTCAGAACAGGAGAGGATGATCATCCAAAGCAGCCACATAAGGCTCCCGTGGATTGTGCCATGGTGCTGCAAGTTATGAGCAATGATTTCCCACAGTAGGTTCCAGAGGTGGCAAATGAGAGTGGTGTCAGAGATATTGCCTGAGCATCCAGAGAAACTCGTTCACTTGAAGAGATCTGAAGCTCCTGAGCTTCTAAATGAACCCATGCAAGTCTCATAGATTTTGGGAAGGTAGATAGCTTGCCAAGACTATCCATGATTTTTCTTTTTAATAGCTATATATTTACAAAGAGAATGCTCTTTAATGTTCAAATCAGATGCCTCAGAACTAATTGGAGAAAAATAATCCATGTGAATGTATCTATTTTTTTTCTCTCTTTTTAACACATTCTGAGCCATAGGCAGAATGCTACAGTTGATTTCGTCTACTCTTACGCTTGGCACAAAATCAAGAGCCCAGGATATAACTGAATGTTTTCCTTTCTGAACTTTAAATAATGGAATAAATGGGGACATTTGGCCACAATGACATGTACGTATCATTTGGCGTAATTAATCTCTTTTCCTTCTTATCTCTTCTCTGAAAGAATATTTCTAAGAAATAGTGCTTTCTGAGATTAGAAGTAAAATTTATTATTATAGCACACAGATATATTACAGATAGTTATTTAAAATATTTATTGATATAAGAATCATTTATTTGTTGTGCATGTGAATGAAACCCATCACAATAGCACAAGGCTAATAATGATATATCTCCTGTGCCTCAAATTTTGATTTCTTATATTTTCTATTATTTGTCTTATTTTTCAGAGAGAGCAGAAAATGTTGAAACAGGAAGAAAAAGAAATGAAAATGGGTGAGATGCTTTCCATTCTGCTTAATAAAATAAGTTTTTAAAATAACAATGAAAGCTTGTAAACTTCCTCTATAGAGTGATGGAAAAAACGCAGAGAAACATCAACTAAATTGCCATATTAAAAAGGACTTATTTCCTTTTATTTTTATTTTTTTTTTCTTTTTTCCCAGTTCTGTAAATTTTTGCACAAGATAACTGCAACTTATGCATCTGAGCTGAAAGAATCTGATCAGTGGCATGTGCTAACCAACCTCGACACTAAGATATTTAGGGCAGCTGTCAAGCTCCACAACTTTCTTCCGTGCTTCTTTTCAGAATTAATTAGCAGAAGAACAGCCTTTAATACACATGTTCTTGCCAAGATGAACTTGGAAGGAATCTTGCTCTACTCCCCACTACTGCCTGTTCCCAGCAAACCTCTAGAGGAGATAAATGTGCAAAATCTTAAGCTATCCACCTCCTGTTACAGCAGGTGTAAGCCAGGAGTTACAAGAAGTAACACATAGCAAAGCTTTTGGTGCAACAAAAGAAATCAGCTGGTTTGGTAATACCTGCTTTCAGAAATCCAAGCAACTAGCTATTTCTGTTGATTGTACTGAAAATACAGCTACTTACTCCAAGTACTAATTTAATTTGCTTTAGTTGCATTCATAATGTGAATCTTAAATTCTGTCTCGCGCCAACTAATTTGAGGAAGTACTACAGAGGTTTCAAAGTCCACCTGTAAGCCTGTGCTTAGATGTAAGGACCACCTGGGTGCCATCATTGTCCATTTGCTTTCCAGGCTGATGGAACTCTCTTGAGAATATTCAAGACTTCTCCCCTGACTCTGGCTAATCTATGAAATAGCAACTGTCTTTCTCAATACTTCAGCATCTCTTTTATTTTATCTCATCCTTAAACCAAGGGGCACTGACAAAGAAAAGGTGAAATCTGACCAAGAAGAATAAATAAATTTAAGGAAGTAAGTTTGAAACTTGAATCAGATTGAACCTGGTACAGGTATTTGGAATAATTTTCCTTTTACCTGAATGGGTGACTAAAACAATTCAGACAGCATTGCTTTTACTGGAATCGTTTCACTGTTGTCTCATTTTATTTGAGTGGGTCCATATACCTCTTGTTTTTTTCAGATCGGCTCAATCTCATTTTAGTTCTATGTATTTTATTGGTCCTCCTTTGGCTCACATTATACTTTTTCCTGAATGGTTTGTTTTCTTTCTTTCTTTCTTTCTTTCTTTAAATATGAATGGACACATTTCAGGTTTTTTTCCTAGACCTGAGTAGTTGAGGAAGTGGCAAAAAATCTTCTTTACATATCGATCCAGAAAACAGTTGCCGTCATAGTCAGACATGAGCTAAGATAACAACAGTCCAACTCATCTCATTTAACTTCAGCTGTCTATAAATTATATGCTCCATCAAAACTGGTCATCTAGGCTTTCTTGATAGTAAAAAAAGAGATATCAACATCTCCACATAGCAGTTAATTTAAACTATTTTAAATGCCTTTTTTTTTAGAATTGGACAAGTCCAGCAACCAAATTATTACTTTCTCTTGACTGAAAAATAAATTTGTACATGGCACTTTTTTAAGCTAGGTGTCTAACTCTTAGAAAACTAACCTTCAGTGAAATTAATCCAATGCCACACACAGGAAGACACACAGGAATTTCAGTTCACTCTCCTAACCAAAAAAATGTTTGCATTTGACTTGATTGGTTATTCTAGTAGCTCCATTTGTCTTTTCTTTTTAAATTTTTTTATTGTGTCCACCTGAGGTTCCTCTAATAAAAACATATCATTCTTGATAAACTTTATTCTGAAGGTCTTGCAGTAGTTAATGATGTAGTTCTTACATTCCTGTCCTTTTGGCCTTGTTGCTTTAAAACACAATCCTCAATGCAATCATGTCAGAAAAAGGAAAACATGATCAACTACCCACCACCCTCAGGATTTAACAATGTCACAAATGTTGAGCAGCAGATTTTAACTGCCCATCTCCCTCCCCCTCCCACCACACCCTTTCCCTAAATCTGTGGGTACTTGATGCTAGTTAGCTCCTAGTTTGGTCTTTTTTTTCCTTTTTTCCTCCTCAATTTCCATGCCTAATGAGCCTGAGCTGAGTTAATAATGGATGTAATAAGTAATGACTCATTGTTTTGGGGCCTGTGTGTCTCTGTGTGCAGTGGAAGAGGAAGCCAGGGCTCCGATGCTATTTGTTCTGCCATGTCACTTGCCGCCAAGCAATGCCACTCATCAATAAAAGGCAAGATGACGGATGAGTTCATTTAATGGAATTCCTCCGAGTGAGCTGCAGCCACTGTTCTTTGTAGGCTTGTTCTTTGAGTCTCTCTCTTTCTCAGTCTCTCTTCCCCCTCTCCTTTTTTTTTTTTTTTTTTTTTTTTTAATATTCAGGACAGTTGGAAAGTGTGGCTGGCTGAGAGGGCTGCCATTTGTGCCAGCAGCTCCTTCTGCTCTTAACAACTGCTATCCTAAATCAAATCAAGAGCTCAGAGCAGGGAGATTAGATCAGCACCACCTCATAGTGACATCGAACAGTGTTGCCTTCCCCTTGCTCCCTTCCCCTCTCACTTCACTGGTCAAGATGGGTGTGGAGAGAGGCTGGCTAAGTATTTGAGGAGGAAAAGGTTGTAAGTGTTCTCAGGTTGTAAGTGTTCTCAGGACGACCCTGTGCATGCTGAACGGATAAAACAATCCTGTTCCTTTGGAAAAGTATCAGGCTCTTTCTTCATGTCTACTCTTCGGTGCTGCATGTTTCCAAAGCCAGATTAGCTAAAACAGGGTATTATTTCAGTTCCCAGATGCATGCATCTGCTCAGAACAATGAACGAGGTTTTCTTCTGTCTGCCTCTTCCTAGGTTCTTCTGCTTCCACCTGCTTCTTCTGATTTGTCTTTCCCTACTTTTTTAATTCCAAAGATGTGATTCTGGTGTAACTTCAGAAAATAATTTTTCCCATATAACATATGTAGCTGAAAAAAGCTGCTGGACCAGATCCTCAGCTCAGGAGAAGTAGGAGAAATTCATAGGTCTGTGGGTTAATAGATGTTTGGTCCCATTAAGTTCACCAGGTTATGATAAAACATGTCAAGTAGAAGAAAAATCAGGAAAATTTTACCCAAAACTGTCTCACATCTAACTTTCCAAGATTGCCTAATTTGATAGGAAACCTTACTGAACAAGAAGTGAAGTTCCTTCCATTCCTAGTAACATAAATAGAGGTGAAACAATTTGTTCTCAGCAGTTTTTACCTGTTTACTGATAAATCACTTTGTACTGGAATTAATATTTTGTTGAAGCTAGAGTAAGAACTTTGTCCATTTACCTTAATAAATTTAGAAAGTTTATTATGTTGTGCTGTCTTTCCTTCTTATATACATATGTACATATATACGATGGTGGATGTGTGTATATTTATATAAAATAAGTAATAATACTGTAGTTGTTTATAATTTCTGGGCAGACATCCAGTTTGGGTGACCCTGCTATGGTATCATTGTACACTAGCTTGAGATACGTTTCATGAGAAAAACCCTAATATTTATCTTTAACACTGTGTTTTTATGGCATAATGGTTAGGACTCCGATCACAGAAGGCCAACAAGCCAAATATGCTGCAAGACAGACAAACTTACAGACACCAAATTTACTCAGCTTAAACTTTTCCAGGTCATCAGAGCTGATTCTCCCTTCTACTTTGCTTTTGTCAGACCACATCTGCAGGTGCTGAATCCAGCTTTTGGTGCCCTAATATAAGAAGGATGTGAAACTGTTGAAGTGAGTACACAGGAGGTCACAAAGATGGTCAGAGGGCTGGAGCACCTCTACTATGGAGACAGGCTAAGAGTGTAGGGAGCATTCAGTTGGAGAAGAGAAGGCTTCAGAGAGATCTTAGACACCTTTCCAGTGCCTAAAGGGGCTCCAAGAGAGCTGGACAGAGACTTTGGACAAGGGCCTGTAGTGACAGGACAAAGGGGAATGTCTTCAAACTGACAGAGTGTAGGGTTAAATTAGGTATAAGGAAGACTTCTTTTACAGTGAAGGTGGTGAGAAATGGGCACAGGTTTTCCAGAGAAGCTGTAGCTGCCCCATCCATGGAAGTGTTCAAGGCTGGGTTGGCCGGGACTTGGAGCAGCCTGCGATGGTGGAAAGTATTCCTGCTGGGGGTTTGGAGCTAGATGACCTTTAGGGACCCTTGTAATGCAACCCAATTCAACCCAACCTATTCTAGGATTCTGTGGTTCTATGATAACGGCACTGTATTACAGTGTACAAGTGCATACTACTTTTAATTAAAAAGAAGATCCCCAGCTTCAAGAGACTCCTGCTCTTTGTAAGTTTGTTAACTTTTTGTGCCAATATAGCTCTGTTTTTTAAGTATCAAAAGTCTGTGAACGAGAAAAAATGCCCCAATATCACAACTGGCTAAAGAGAAAGCTTTGGAAATCACAAAGCTTTGTCCTTGTTTGCTTGTTTATCATGACAGTGTGCTGGACATGACTAAGAAAACAACACAGGTATGAACTGTCATTAATCAGTGTGAAAAGAGTAAACCATACTAGAGTGGATAAGTAAAAGGAAGCTGTCATGGAAGGAAACATTTTCTTTGGTCTGTAGTATATCTAAGAGTGCTAATTAATATCTTTTCTGTTAAACAGTCAGCATAGGAGGGGTTTTTTTTATATATTTCCTAGAGCATGAGTGCACACTAGACTCAATCTAACTGCGTTAGAAAAGATCGTGGGTTTTTTTGAGAAGGGTATGTGTAGGTAGCTAACAGGGAATAAAGGAGGATATTAAATATCCCGTAGAGTAAAAGCGTATTAAATAAACTATACAGTAATATACAAAAAGTATGTTAAAAATCCTATGGAGTACAGACAGCCAAGAAACAGATTAACGGAGCATTACGTTTTATTGTTGAGCACAAATGTTCCATTCCTTTCTCTGAGCTCCTAATCAGCATTTTTCATTATTTCCCTTCCCCTGTATTTGGCTCCTGTGCCTCAGTGCCCATAGCAACACTTCCAGTAGCGTTAAAAACTAGATACTGCAACCACATTCCCGGGCAGAGAGCTTTGCCAAGGCCTACATTTGATCCAGCTAGGAGCACATGCCCGCTCGGTGGTACAAGGTCATAATAATAATTCTCCCTTCAGGGGCAAACAGTCTTAGGAATGATCCCCCACTATTATCCCCTACTATCTTGGCTCATTTTGATCTCAGTTGTTATTAAGCTCATTTTATGCTGCAGTCGGAGCAGCTTGTTTACTTACAGAAATGGTTATTCAGAAAGTGGATGCCTACAACGAGACCAGAAGCCTCTGTGTGTGTGTGTGTGTGTGTTCAAGAGAGGGTGTGTGTGATGTATGTAGGGAGAGAAAATTGGTTTGTTTTAGGGACACACCATTCCTTTGAACTCCACAAAAATACGAGCCCTTTCTTTGATGGGCTTTGCTTTGGTTTTGTTTTGTTTCATTTTTGCCTTGCCCCAGTTTTCTCTCTGCAGTGTCTAATGTACATTTCAATGGATGGGAATGATGACAGAAGGCATTTTCAATCCCTTGAGGCATGGTAGCAGTCTCTGAAAATGCTTTGGTACTGAAGTATTCTGAAGAGAATAAAAGAAATCCTTTATTCTTCTTTTATTTTTCTTCTTTCCCTCCCCTCCCCCCCTCCACTTATATCAAGATTGGAATTTCTGTTTTTGGGGAGAGACACTGGGGTTTTCTTTTGATTCTAAATGGCATCTTTTTTTCCCTCCCCAGCCTCTCTCTTGGTTTAGTTGTTTTCTCATTTCCCCCTTTCTCCACTCCCTAAAATTTGACCAGGCTGTGGATCCCAATACTGAGCAGTCATTCTTATAAATGAGTACTCTGCCATGACTGTCTCTTCATCCAAAGGAATCTGGAGGATATTTAAGTTTGTTACATGAAGAAACATGGTTAACAGAAACACTGGGCGGTTTGTCAAGTTGAGTGTACGAAATGGGAAATTAGTGGAAAGTGTTGTCAGGAAGTCAACAGAAGGAAATCTGGATGCTTTTGTAGTTGACTAGAACAAGCAAAGAGATAACTGAGTGATCTTATTTGTCACTGACTCGAACTTAACCAAAATATTTGCAAGGCTGACAAAAGGAATCCACAGCAGGATATTCATAATATAATTTGAGCCAGAAAATTAAAAAGATTTCTCAAAATCTTTGCAGATGAAGAAAACCACTTCAACTGAGTGTCACCAACCCCCAGCAAGCAAGTCACTTCTGTTTAGAGCTACAGTACTTTGGGTTGTGCAACTCGTGGTGATGGTCCCAGCATATACAAAGACAGTTTGTGGATTTGAAAATAACAATGATCCAGATCTGGATATAGCCTGTAAGTTCACTCACGAAAGTCAGAACTCAGTATCAGATCCAGGTAAAATCCACAACACCAATGGTCAGTTCCCTTCCCAGATCTAGGGGAAGTGAGAAGTCAGTCTCCTTTTGAATTCAAATTTCTGCTTGTCACTTTTCTGTAGAACAAATCATAAGCTCAGAGAGTTTTCTTGACTGTTGTGTTTTATCATACTAGATTGCATCATTATGACAAGAATGTTTAATTTCCAGGACGAAAGCCACAAAAGACCCTGTTTACACTGCTGTAATATTTCACACATATCTGTATTTGCAGTTAAGCATGCAAAGTAGGATAAAGCTATAGATGGTTTCTCAGCCTTTGTGTGGATGAATAGAGACGGTAAGAACAGGGCAGTGCTGCTCATTCTTCAAATGGCTTTGTGTATTCTGGTTGCTCTTGAAGACACTGAGACATCACAATCATGTTGATAGACAATGGCCCTGTATAGCCAGGATAACTTTCTTTTGTTCAGTCTGTTCTTTTATTTCAGCTCCTTCCCGCAAAGTTTACCAAAGGTTAACCTGTGGTAGCAGAGCATTTCTTCATCTTTATTATTAAGGCAACGTAGAGATTTTTGAAGTTCACATATAATTTTGACAAATACATAACTCAATTTATTTCTGTATATCTCCATATTAATACGCATTCATTGTGAGATTTACCACACCTTTGGAAAAAAGAGTGATTCAGAGCCACTGCTGTTTAATTGGAGATGAAACCCTCTCCATGTTTTTGCAAACATAATTACATGTCTGCCTTGTGTGTTAGAAGAAAATTTGACAAAAAGGCATCTTCCTCACTCATATGAAAATATATCAGCCTCAATTACTATCTCTTACACATTTTGTACTACATTTCTTAGTCATACTGTAGTGGCTTTTTTTTAATTTACTCCACATACACTCTTCATAACAGCTGTTTCATATTCATAAGTCCATTTATACCTTCCTTTACACTGAACATAAGCTTATTCCTTATTACAGTTTCCCACTTAAATTTTACCTATTACCAGAGTGAACTTGAAGAAAAGAAGATGTGGTCTTCACCTATGCCACTAAGGTGGCCACATTTGGAAACTAAGAGTGTCCTATACTGCCATTCATATTGTTTCATTGAGTTTTCAGATTCCCATGTTTATTCTAGCTCTGCAAGGTGACTCCACATTCATGGGTGACAATCGACAGAGTGAATTTCCCCATCCTCACCATCAGCTGCAAGACCAAATTCATTCTAATCGCTCTATGACGGAATAAAGGAGCCTAGGCACTCATGAAGAACATCAGGTTAATCGATACAGGAATATTGCACGCAAGTAGATGGACTCCTGTCAGTTTCAGTTAGATATCTTTGTAAAAGATATGAATTTAATCTTAGTGTGGATAAAAAACAGGAAATGCAACACCCAAAAACTACGAAAATTTTTGTGCTCTGTTTCCTTATTTACCCTCCATGTCCTTGCATCTGAAGAAATAACAAAATTATCATAAACACCAATCTAACAACGATGATTTTTTAAAATCTGCATGGAGTTTATTCCCACCTTTCTTCCTTCTTTGCTGTGCTTTATGTGATGTACTGTTCATTCCTATTACCTCTTTATAGCTGTTTTGTTAAAGTTCATACCACAAAGACCTGTAAAAGAAATTTATGACTCCTGGGTTTTCAGCAAATTCTAAATAACCATAACATGAACATGAAACATTAATTAAAGACACTGGAGTCTAAGTTATAACAGACATGCTGACATTTAAGCCCCTTGTACCATGTAAATTAAAAATGGTATGACAAACAGTGAGTAATTTGATGGTCAGGGGTTCATATAGATAGCTTAATATCTTTGTCATGAAAAACAGTCTGTCCTTGGTTTAACCCATACTGAACAGCCCAGGGGTCTGGTTCATAAAGAATGACACTGCCTAAACATTTTTGCAGTAATTCATGTATCAGTCTGGGAATTGCATTGAATATCCTTGAGACTAAACAAATACACAGGAAATTTGTGAACTAAATGCATTAACACAAAGATAAATTCACTGTGTCAGTCCTGCCTCTGGTTCAGCTACCAAGATTTAGGCATTCTTGCCTAGAAAATCCAATGTCACACATTTAACGTACTATTCAAATCTCTTTAATTGATGATTAACTTCGTTAATATAAGTCTTCCACAATGTATCTGTACCACTGAAACCTCAATTTGCTGGCCATAGTAAAGACATCCCTTGCCTTAATCAACCTGCACCGAAATGGGCGACACATGATGTTTTTCAAATTGTGAAACATGCATGCTTATATGTTCTTTATGTTCCGAAAAGCAGGGGTCTAGTCTATCCAAATAAATTGCTACACTCCAGTTGAGTCATTGTATGAAAGCTCCCTAACCAGTGCAGATCTGAATGTCTGAGCTGGGCAAAACAGGAAGGGTAGAGTAGAAGACCTCCAGTAGTCCCATCCAATCACAACCATTATTTGATTCTGTGACTCTATAATCAGTGGAAATGCAAACTTCTATATGTGATTCCTCATATCCTAAAGTAAGTATCTAGATCAGACCAGATCACAGAATCATGGAAACACAGAATCATTTATGCTGGAAAAGGTCTCTAAGAACATGGAGACCAATGCTTAACCTAATATTGCTAAGCCATATCTCCTTGTCTTCCAAATATGTCCAGGAACGATGGCTCTGCCACTTCCTTGGGCAGCCTGAATTATGGAAAAATTTAGGTTGGAAGAGACCCCAGTGGGTCGTCTAATCCAATTTCCTACTAATTCCACATTCACTTTCATAAGTGTCTTCAGGGGCTTCTCTGATTCCTTAGAAAATCCTAAAAATACTGACATTTTTTCCTTACAATTAAAACTAAAGTAATGAATTAGCACAAAATTGTCTGTCAGAGGAGAGGTTCTGCAGGTTACAGGCCATGTATATATTCCTCCTCTCTTGGAAATGACAGCTGAAATAGCAAATATAAGGGAATCTAAATTATCTGAACATTCCTCACAATTTCCATGAAGCAGGAGTCAGGTCCTGTGTGTTAAGCAAGGAAAAACAATTTTCTAAAGTAATTGCCCCAGATGCTTGTAATAAGGAAACATACTCTTAATCACATATTTAATTTTGACTCTACAGATAGTTAAGTTATAATTCTCTTCAAACACTTAATTAAATGTTTTGATAATATATAGCCAAGAGAAAGCCTGAGACAAATTCAGCAGATATATCCTGTGCAGGACCAGGAATTGGATCCAATATTTGTGATGGGTTCCTTCCAACTCAGGATACTCTACTATTCTAGGATTCAAAGTATACTCCAAAAACTCATGAGTCTGTCTAGAAAGAGAAGTGCCTGTATTTTTCCAGGTTCTATCTTCTGGTTATGCTTCTGACACTAGTTGCTGAGCTGGGTTGCCATGCTACAAAGACTTTTCTACTGAAGAATCTAAAGATAACAACTGGAAAACAAGGAGGTTGTCTTGATAACTCATTCTGAGTTCTTCACCTTTACTTGAGATTTGTTCCATCACTTTCCTTGCCTACACGTCCTGCTTTGTGCTGTTATTTAATATCTCACTAGTTTTGTAATTTCAGCTCCCAAATTGAATACGATGTTCCCTCCAGTGGAACCCTCACCTTGATAAATTACCAAATAGTAATTATTATTCCTTCCAGAGCCTGAGATATGGAGTCATGGCTGTAATTTCTGAGGCTTGAGTGCTGAGAAATTTATGCTATACTTCTCTTCATCAGAGTTTTCATCTGAGATCATATTTCAAGCCCTTTCCTTTGATGATATGATTAAGATAATTCCTCTATGAAGTTCGAGCCTCCGTGAGATATTCAAGAAGGAACCTGATAGTTCTTAAGCTTCATTTGCTTCCCCTATGAATATCAGCAATGTATGAAGGGAAAAAGCACACAGACACGATGCCTGATGGTTTCAAATGCTCCTAATATTTTAATGTTAATTATTATGATAGCATCTGCTAGCCTCAAATATAGGACCTCTTTTCTTGTGAGTGTAATATAAAACTAAAGGAGGAGACAGTCTATGACTCAGTAATCTTGTCCATATCGGGATTTCTTTTGTTAGCATGTTTACTTTTTCTTTTCTGTTCTTTTTTTTTTATTATTATTATTATTATTATTATTATTTTTAAATTAAATGCTGGTGTGAAACTTTTTAAGCTCATTTTTTGAGATGATGATTTGAACTCTGACTGGGCTCACTTCAAAAGCGATTGTGTTTCACATCCTTCCTGAGAGAATGAAAGAGTAATATGATATATGTTATAACACAGATAATCTCCATTTTCTCACAGGAGTGCAGGGAGCATTACACACATCTAGGTATGTATAGCAAAATTGACACGCTGTTCGAATTGGACCATTGTGTATTATTTTGGTACTCCTAGTCTGAAAACAACAGGTAGTTTGGGAAATAGTATATTGTTATCCCCATTTTACAGACCTCTGTCTAATGGTTTACAGTGATCTGTGTTGATTACTGTTGGTTTCAGGAGAGCAGGATATTCTGTAGTAAGGGTTCGTGGAGCAGTCAAACAACATGAACTCATTCTAACCTTTCCAGTTGCTGACTAGCTTATGCACTGAACCTGAATGTTTATGTTCTGTTTTATAAGTGTTCTTATCCTTTATTCAGTACTTTTGAAATTCTCATTTTGAACAATATAATATGCTTGTTTCTTCAGTATCCTCAAGCTATAATGTAAGGATTGATACTAAATCAGTCAAGGTGTTACTGTCCTGCGGATACAAGTATGCCCTGTACAGGTGTTTTCTCATGAATATAAAATATATTTGGATTTTAAAATTAACTGTTTAACTACTGAAATGTATAGGAGGTACAGCCATTTCTATTACTTCCAAATACTTGCCCAAATATTCTTTCCACATAAGAACACTTACAAACTCATTCCATCAGTGGGGAAGGAGATAAAAGATCTCTTTGTTATACATGCAGTGTTCAATTTAAGAAAAAAAAAAAAAGAAAGAAAGGAGTCTTACAGTGTTATATCCTAATCTTAATAATATGTACATTAAAGCTTTCTTCCTGTTATGATCCTGTTTTATGGGCTCATTGTTCATGACATGGCCTTATTGTTCATGTACAAGACAGATGAACACATTTCTACTGTAGTCTCCACTACCTCCATAAACTGTGATTATAGATTGAAATACTGTATGCCTCATTATTTATTTATGGCTCTGAATATTTCTCAAGGATATTTTTCCTTTCTTTTGTGTTATTTTGTTTTAATGAAGGTGAAAGACTGTAGAAAACCATGCAAGCAATCCAAAGTCCTTTCTTTCACCATGAAATGGCTTGAGGTGTATCATAGTGTCCTTTCTTCAATAAGCATTATTTCCTGGCACAGCGAAATCTCAGTAAGTCATTACTTTACTCATTGTTTAGGCTTCAAGTCATCAAAGCATTTAAACACATACTTAACTTTAGTGCCTGATTAAGTGCCACTGGAATAGGATTTAAGCACTTGCTTAAAATTTAGAGGGTGTTAACATGCTTTGCTGAGTAAGGATGAAATGCTAAATTGAAATCATATTTATGCTGGAGTGGAAACTATACTCAAGTTTACTAAAAAAAAGAAAGCAGATTTGATCATATTAGCTGCATATTTAACTGTTTCCTCTTCTTTCAGAAAAAGGATTTGGACCTTTGATTTATAGAACCAAATAAACTAATGCTGCTCTTTACTTGATGAACAAGCAGGAGGAAATAAGGGATGGTTTGTGATCAAACTGATATGGAGAAATAATCTTTTGCTGAAGGGACAAATTTTCATGGTGAATCCTGTGCTATAATGTGAGGGGACAAGAAGTCATTGAGGAAAATCATGGGTTGGATTCTGTTGAGAACAAGGGGAAGCCTTTTCATGTCTTGGAGAAGGTGATAGGACTTAAGGGTAAATGTTGGTAGCTTGTGGGCAGCAGATTCAGTCTAATTTAATTTCCAAACCAATTCATCTTGAAGGCATGAGCCCACTGGAAAACATTCTTCATTGGACCTGGTGAAGCAGAGATTCAGGACATGTTTGTATGATTCCTTTGCAATTGTTTAGATGGTCATGGCAAGACAGAAGCCAATGCTAAATCTAGCTCTTAATCTAGCACTAGAGGAAATGACAGGGCAGTGCTTATCAGGATAGCGAAGGGTTTTTTAAAGGATCTAAGAAACCCTTACAGAAAAATAAAAGCTATTTGGACTGTGATCTGCATTGGTAAATTAATCCTTTTTTAAATACGCATATAAAAAAATTATAGATAATCCTAAATAAATGCTTGTGACAACAAATAAATATCCTCAAACCGTTCCCTGTTGCCTCAGAGAGCATGTATTCAGGAATTTTCTTCCTAACTTGCCTTTGGCTTCTTAAATTTTGAAATAATTTTGACAAATCTATCATTAATACCTATATAGGTCTGAACACCCCACCCTGTTAATTTTTGGGCCTCATCACCCATTTCCCTATTCCTCTGCCCATCTGGATGTGGATAAAAGTAGCTTGATCCACCATTCAATGCCAACACAATTAATCTTGCAGTAATTTCAGTGGGAAGGGACTTGGCTTGGGACAAGCCAAGATTCTGGAGAGCTGCTTGGTCCAACCCTGTCTTCACCAGGGGTGCATCACACCCTTCCTGTCATTGTGCGTGAACTGCTGAGGATGGTGAGGTCATTGGCAAAAACCCTGCATAATCTGGCAGGGCCAGAATTTCAGTTTAAGGTCTTTGTTGCTTGATCATGTGGTTGAGGTTGGGAAAAGGGGAAATGGAGGCTGAATTTTTTATCTTTCTTCCCGTTTTCTTTTTCAGTGCATTAGTTCATACTTGCAAAGATTTTAAACTAATATTCTTAAGACATGTTTGCAAGTATTTTCATTGATGAGCAACATGATTGCTATTTGTATACACTGCTGGGACAGGAAAAACTAGTTATGATTCCTCCTATTTTGGTTATTGTCAGTATTGTCAGAAAGAGATAAAGCTTTCTTTCTGTCTCTCACTCCTATACTCTTTTTTTCTCTCCCCTGTCCTTCAAGAAAATGGTTCTTTTATTTATTTTTGTTCTATCCAAGAGTGGCAGCTGATTTTGAAGTGCCAGACTATTATTGGGGGGGGGGGAGAAGAGGTTTGGATGTTACCATTTATTGCAAAGAGGATAAAATCAATGTGACATTTCCAGAACAATGATAGATAAAAATGATGAGTGGTCTTTAAAAGCAGAAGGCTAATTTTTAAAAATGTCACTAGTGTACTATTTCAGAGTTTGTCAAAGATAAAACAATAAAAGTTATAGATATGAAAACTAATAATATTTCACTGGCTAAGCTATAGATAAGCAGGTTGTACAGTATACAAGTTCTATATTCTTCTAAATATAATAGGATAGAAATGCTGCAAAAAGGACAGCATTAAATATAGTTACTTTGGGTTATTTGATTAGACATTGGTTTGGGAAGACCTTCATTTCTAAGGCTATGACCTTGCAATCAGTTGTTCTGGCAAGGACTCACAGACTGGCATTTTATACTATGGAGGATTCACATGGACTCAAGTGATTGTGGTTTGATGGCCAAGTTTTATGAGTCACCCGAACAATATGGTCATTGTGCTTTTAAAGCTATTAGTGTGTCATGCTGTGAGTGCAAGACTCACTTTAGAATGATGGGACAATGTGCCCCTTGCTTTTAAAGAGTACTGGCTTTTGATATACACCCTCCCTTCATGGACTTTTGGCTATAACAACCTGTGTCCATAAAGCATGGGCAACTCATGATTTCCTGCAGCTCAAACAGACTTTAACAACAAGTTGTCTGCACATGTATTATTACTATTGCAATGGTTCCTGGATATTTCATTAGCAAGTTAGGGATGAAGGTTT
The DNA here is from genome assembly GCA_013398955.1 of Callaeas wilsoni. Taxonomy (NCBI): domain Eukaryota; kingdom Metazoa; phylum Chordata; class Aves; order Passeriformes; family Callaeidae; genus Callaeas; species Callaeas wilsoni. Next base: position 26,662 of record VWPU01006111.1, read on the forward strand.
AGTCCTGAAGGCAAAGACCTTCACCATTTGTTATCATTGGTCAAATGATGTCAAATCAGGGAGCTATATCTGCTCTCTTCCTAATGAGGTTTCACAGTCAGGAGGAGCTGGTGTGACTCAGTTGTGCAAGTCTGGCATGAGCCCTTTGGATTATAGGGAGAAAACAGAAGCAGGAAATGATCAGTAGTGGGGATCTTACAAGAGAGTACTTGACTTAAGTATGTGACTAAACCAAATTTAATAAATGGAGACGTATGAACATCTAAAATTTAAGATGTTGTGCAGCCACAAAAAGGGAACTAATACTAGCACAGATTTGCCAGCCACCAGGCAGAAAAGGACCATGACCTCTAGTGATGTTGGCAGGACTATAAAAGTTAATTTATATCTAACATTGAAAAAGGTGTTCTACTGCCAAATCTGGAAGCTCTGTGAAATTTCAGTAAACAATATTACAAGAGAATCTCCAGGAAATTAAACTCATATTTGAACATATCTCTGAACAGTATATTAACACAGTCCTAGTTCAACTTTTGTAGTTTAGAAGTAGCTGCTAACCAGACATCAGCATTTCAAATAGATGGCTTGTTTTGCAGTTGTGAAATATTGAAGTTTAAAAAAAAAAAAAAAAAAAAAAAAATCACATACAGCAGTTTAAGCTTGACGTTGGTTTTACAACCTCATTTTGGGGGAAAAATAACTTCACAGTTTAACTGCAGATTAAATCTGATCTGATTCCACTCTAATCATCTCATTAGAGGCAAATGAACATAAATTGTGAATCAACTTGAAAAGAAGGCTGTGGGAAGATTTATGAGAACTCCTCCCATCACTAAATTGTAGACACAAACATTAACCAAAATATAGGGAAAAAAAGGAGGCACTATGCACCAGTTTAGGGTTTTGTTTAGCCTTTTTTAAATCTATGAAAAGTCACAGTTTCATCTGAGAGCTGGAAAATGGATCAGTCTTCAAATTAAAGAATCATAAAATAGCAAACTAAAGAGATAGGTCTCATTTTTCTAAGTGTCATGTTCAAAACCAGGTGTAATAAGTTGTAAGACTAAGCGTGGGTAGATATTTATTGGGACTAATTCTGATTTTGTGCAATATTTTCACCTAGTTCCAGATCACTGCAATTCATCCAAAATGTTTCTAGGTGTCTACTTAACCATAAAATATAGGTGTTTCACATAGTCTGCATTTTCTGAAACTTTTGAACAACATATGTGCATAATAATGGGATGGTCTGCCAGAGAAGTGCTCAGCTTCAGCTTCAGGGGTTTACCTTCAAATATTTCAAAGCATGTGGTGGTTAAGAGAAAATAGCTTTCCTTCTTCTAGACTCCTTTCTATGCTTTGTAAAGAAAATTGATGTGTACATTACCTCATGTACACATTTCTCTTGGTCCGTTATAAACATTTACCTCAGCTTACCTATGACAATATACATACAAAGCATTTTGCAGGAACTGTAAAAGCAAAATAAATGGATTTATTAACGGCTATTATTTCACTTCAAGGAAGTCCGATACGACATGTACTTGTTACACAAAGATGTGTCTTTTCATTTCACAAACATTTGGTCAGAAATTTTCCTTGCTTTTGGTCCTACCAGAAATGTTACAGAAGGCCAAAGAGAACAATTGCTTAAGGAGAGCTCCTGCTCAGTATTTGCAGGCCTAATATGAAAGTCGTCAGAAATGTGATGCAAGAGAAGGCAGGAAAAGGAGAGTAGTAGGGGAGGGAGTATGCAGAGGGCAGACAAAAACTTCGGAAAATAATTGCTAAGAATTGTTGTCAGTGTGTATTGATCACGTGGGAAACGAAAGGCCTGTACATCAATCACCTTTGGTGGAATATGAACAATGTAACCTTGGCACAATCACAGTTATACTGCTAAATGTAGTACTGTGTTATAAAACACAAATAATCCAGAGCTTCCCAAATACAAACATATTAAATTTGTATTCTTTTTGTTGTTGTTTTCTATTTTTTTAATATGGCCAAGAATAGCCTAATTTTTCTTCTCTTACATTGTTGATACCAAGGGCTACATTGTTTAACCTGAAACTTCACCCAATAAATATAAAATAAATAATAACACAGACAAAGGCAGACGCCAAGGAAACACAAAAATAAAAAAAAAAACAAAAACAAAATATGAATTGATGAAAAATAATATATTACTACTGAAATCATGTAGATATTTTGTTTTATAACAAAATATGATGCAAAACCTCATTTAGTATTAACATCACCTGAACTCTCTATAATTTGATGTCAAAGTTCTGTTTGTGGGGCATGAATTACTTTAGAAATCTCTAGAAACTCATCAGCAATACTTTATCTGAGATCAAACTTTAAAATATTTTAAAAAACCCCAACACTTTGAATGGGGCATTCAATTTAATTTTTAAGCATAGACCATGGGACAAACAAAAATAGTTCAATATGAACCTTTAATATTTCATATTAAAAGTGAAAACTCAAAAACTAATTGTATTTTAGTTTGTGTATTAAAATTTTTATTATTAATTTACAGTGTGCATCATCTTCCCAATGAAATTAACCCAGCCTTGGCAAACAGCATTTGTCTCCAAGTATCTGTCCAAGGAAAAATCCCTCCATACTTTGATCAATAAAAAGCAGGGTCCAAAGGGTCAGGAAGAACCATTGTGTTCCCAAATTAATAAGAAAGACATTCATTTCTGCAGGACTGGCCATCTTAGAAGATTGTGTCCAGTGCACCTTAGAGACCTCAGTTTCAGGCTGGCTTGATGTCCTAATTGAATTGCCTTTGCTGTGGAGTGGAGAAAACAAAGCCTCAGAGAGTTTCCCAGACAGAGAGAAAGAGGTGAGAGAAGGGAATCCATGATACCTGCTCAATAAAAAGTGATCATTTAACTCCACTCTGAGAGTTTAAAAAAAAAAAAAAGGAGAAGGAGGAATTTATTGACCTCTGGTGATAGATTTCACAGGAATGTATTATTTTGTGTGTATTATATATAACACATAATAGTATGTAATAACAGTAACTTCTGCAAGACCTTGTACTTACCTAACTCTTCTCATTACTATGGCTCAAAGCAGCTCATGAAGAAAGTTCCCCTCAGTACCCATGTTATGCAGAGAAGTGACTTGATGAAGGCCACCCATCAGTCAGTGACAGAGCAGAAATGCCCTTATGCTGTATCTTCCAGACTACGGCTTTATTTGTAGATGCATGTAGATTAAACATACATGTGTGTACCGTGTCTTGACATCATCTATGAACAGGGAATCCAGGAGATTATCTTGTCTTATAATTTTTCTCTCTGCCAACACCATCCTCCTGCATGCTTTTACACAGTCTAATTCTGTACTCCCTAATTTTTGCCCTCAAATACTTCAGGGGCGGTTGCTAAGACCAAAGAGCCAATACTTCTCAAGAGTGGTAGAAAATACAGTGAAGGATGGTGGGGAAACATTACACTTTGTGACGTTCAGATTGGGTTCTAGGAAGGTTATGAAATCTTCATTTCTGCATCTTCTCAGCACTTGTTTAGACAAAACTGTGTCTGACGTCACCTTGTGTTGGTTTTAAGCAGGTTGGAAGAGACGATCTGCAGACGTCCCTTTTAATCAATCTATGATCATAGAATTATAGAATTGCTTGTGTTGGAAGAGACCTTTCAAAGTCATCTATTTCTCTGCCATGACCAGAGACACCTCAAAGCCCTGCCTAACCTGACCTTGATTGTTTGCAGATATGGGGCATCCACTGCCTTTCTGGGCAACCTGATCCAATGTTTCACCACCCACATGGTAGAAAACTATTAGCCCTTTTCCTTGCACAACAGAACATGCTAAAAGGATTGTACCATTCTTGATATCAGCACCCTTTACCTTCAGGATGACTGCTATAAGGTCTACATTCCTGCTAATTCTACACTCCACCCAGACAGCCTCTCACTTTGTCTCACATGACGTTCCCCTCTCCCTGGTATCCTTATCCCTTCTGCTGTGGTGCTATTCCATTTTCTTGTGTGCCTTTTTCAACCACATACATGACAAAATGGAGTTAGCATCACCCAGCACTGAGCTCCTGCACCCACAATAATCACTTCAGTGTGCTGCAGCCTTCCTGGCTGTACAGAGGCCTTAGCAGCAGCACCACTGCTACCCACTGCTGAGGCAGATGCTCTGTATCTATCAAATAAAACCCAGACATCTCCAGGGGAGCAGAAGGGGGACACTAAGGTGTGAATAAGGGGTAAGAGATGTGTCAGTACCCTAGAACTGTGTCTCGTCATGCTATACCTGCTAACCAAAATGTCTGGAGTTCTTATGCAAAGGAAAATGGTTTGCATGGGTTTGAAGACTGAATTAGAACATTTTATAGCACAGAATGCAAATAATCAGATAATTTACTCTGTAGATGTACAGTAATTGCAGCATAATTAGAATAATTACATTTTACCTGCAGGACATGCACTTATGGCATGTTGTATTTGCATTAAATATTCAACATATACATTCCAGACCAATTCATCTTTGCAGCAGCTCTATGAAGAAGTCATTGGATACATTACAGGGATGAATTTAGCTTTTAGCATTTTATCTTGTGCGAGTAACCATCTTGATTGATATTCCCACTTTCCCAAAAAAAATTTTTTAGGAGAATTTGCTGAATTTGGTGATGAAATTTACATAGACTGGGAGCAGTTAACCCACTCAAAGTTTAACTTCAACTAATTTGAATAACAGGTGAACAAAAAAGTACAACAACCAGGTAATCACTCACTGCAGTGAGCAATTGAGCAGTTCATTCCTGGCCATCATCTCACACAGACCATACTTTGGGGTCAAGCCAAGGCCTCAACTCCAGCTGCTTTGTGCTAATGAGGGAAGGAAAAGCAACCAAAAACCTGCCTGAAAGGAGTAACTGTAAATACCCCTTGCTGCAAGAGTGTTTTTGAGTGTCATGGGTCTGCTACCCTTGTCTCTCCTCCGTGTGCCCTCTTCTCTTGGCACAAGGACAGGAACAAGCTATGCCAAAAGCAGCAAGGGCTAAGGGATTATGTGTGGGAGGAAGGATGAGTCAGTGGTTAGGGCAGAAGTTTGGGATGCTGCAGACCTAGGTTCAGGTCCTTGTTATGCAAAAACCTTTCAACATGATCTTGTCTAAATCACTTATAATTAAACCTAGAAAAAGTGCTAGAAGAGGTAAGTAAGGCAGGTAAGAAATACTCAGAACTATTATGAGTCTAAAGTTTCAGGATTATATATAATGAGCTTGAAGTCTGAGAAACACAGCCAACAGACCAGATAGCCAGTAAGAGAAAAGAACAATTTGGGCAGCTTTCCACCAGATATATAACTTGTTTAAAGACAGATATAGCTGTCCCAGGACTAGAAACTGGGCTGGTATTTTGTCAAACTACCTTTGACAAAATACCAGCCTGTTCTTTGGAGTAAGGAATAACACCAATGCTTTCCTACTTCCAACTTCTGTACCCTTGTTGCTCGGTTAAAACACTTTGGAAAAAACAAAAAAAATCCAACCCAGGAAACTGCCTCTAAGGTTAACAGGGATGAGGTTAGAATCCTAGAATCACTGAGGTTGGAAATGATCTTCCAAGACCCTTGAGCCAAACCATTAACACAGCACCATCATGTTCATCACTAAATCATATCCCCAAGTACCACATCCACCAGTGCCTTCTGAACACTTCCAAGTATGGTGATTCCAGCACTTCCCTGGGCAGCCTGTTCCAATGCCACCCTTTCAGTGAAGAAATTTTTCCTAATATTCAAGCCAAACCTCTGCTGGTCCAGCTTGAGGCTTTTTCGTCTGTTTGGTCACTTGTTAGCTAGGAGAAGAGAGCAGCCTCCATCTCACTACAGAGTCAGAGGCCCCCTGAGCCTCTTTTTCTCCAGGCTGAGCCCCCCCAGTTGTCTCAGCTGCTTCTCATCAAGCTTGTCCTCCAGACCCTTCCCCAGCTCTGTTGCCCTTCTTTGGACACACTCCAGCACCTAAATGTTTGTCTTTTTTTGAGTGGCCCAGAACTGAACCCAAGATTCGAGGTACGGCCTCAACAGCGGCCTCAATATGTTACAGGAAGACCAAAATCTTCAAACAACAGTACAACAAAACCCATGGCCCACTTGTTCCCTAAGGTTAGCTTCCCTGCAGGCAGAACCAAACAAAACACGCTGTGCTGAAAGCCAGGTATATGTCATATTTGCCTTCCCAACCATGCAATCTAAGCTGCATAAAAAAAATTTTGGCTGTCACTAAGAAACAAATCATAGAGGACTCCAGAGCCTGCATTAGAGACACAGAAGGGAAGTATGGCCAAATGGCAGAACACTCATGGTCTTGGGCTTAACAACCAGGACACTGTGGTCAGTTGGTCCAATGGCTGGACAGCTCAGACATTTCCAAATAGACTGGAATTATATGCGGCAGATGTGATAAACCCTTTGTCTCAGAGCTCTCTTAAAATTTTCGATCTCCACTTCAGATCTGACTGCAGCTGCAACAACTACTAATTAAAAAAAAATAAAAGAGAGCCAGCTCTTAAAGGGGCAAAGTCTTCCTTGGCCTTGTGTCTGATGACAAGTGCCCAACATAGTGTAGAAACTTTTGCTGTGAGGCAGTGGTCTATGACATTACTTAGCCTTTCTATCGCTTCTTTGCAATTCCTTTAGTCCTTCATTAAATTCGTGTCTCACGTTTTTCTAAATGTTTTTTCCTGCTCCAGTCTCTGCCGTTGCTCTCTTTGGAGTTGTCCATTCCACATGCTCATTTCCCTCTGTGTGTGCTGAAAGAGTTCCTCCAGAGCCCCTTAGATCCTAGTCCTTTCTTAGCTAATTACCATGTGCCAGACACTGGAGTTATGGGGCCTCAGGGTGATCATTTTGTTGACAATGTGCAGCAATAACCATATAATCACAGCACAATTATGGAGCATTTATGGAGTTATTTGTGTCGTGTCATAGATGAAGTTAGCAAACGTAATTTACCTCTCAGCATTAAAGAGGACAGAGTCTTAAGGTCAAAGGCTGAGCTCTCAGTAGAAACTCTATTTTTTAAAGCTGCTTTTAGATGAGTGAGTTCCCTCAAATCAACTGAAATGATGTTTGTTGGTCATCTCTTTAATTTCTCTTTTTATCAACTCTATAACTCCAGCCCAAATTTGCCAACAGGAAATTAACTTCCAAATGATGAAGAAAAAAAAAATCTTCATAAAACTTTCCAGAAAAATCCTTTCACCCAAATATTATAAATAAATAAATAAATAAATAAATAAATGCATTCATACATAGAAAGGTTCCCTATCAACTTCTATCTGTCTCTTGATACTACTTATCTGTTCATATAAAACTCATACCAGGTGCAGAGTGATTAAGAAGACCAAAAATAAAACTATTATCTATCAAGCTAACATTTCCTCACGTCATCTGCAGCAGCACATTGACTGCCGCCTGGGTGCTCAATCATGTCTGGTGTTCTAAGGTGACATTTGGACAGGAGCCACTCTGCCACAGACTAGACGAGGAACGGGGCTTTATCAGAGTGGATATGAGTACCCAAGGAACCTGATGGATATGGAAAAGGAGGCAAGGAGAACGGCATTTACAAAAGGTGTCACCCAGGATAAGTCAAATGGAGCAGAAGAGGGCAGGGTTTGGAAGGCTTATCAGAAGGAAAACATATAATTCTTACAATCATGAAGTCTTTTGTCAAAGATTGGTGTGTGTATATATATGGTAATGGGGTACACAATAGAGGCATACGCATATTGCCATATTACCATACATACATATGCATATATATGTTCATATGCATACAAACACACAAAACCTCCCAATACAGACCAACCCATAAATATATAAATATATAATATATAAATATACAATGTCTTTCCCTTTTCCAATAAAAGAGGATATAGGCTCTTAGACCAACTTTCATATATGGCAGCTTAGAGCAAAAATGTTTTATTCATGAATGATGTCTTTTTTCTTTTTTTTTTCTTTTTTTTATAAACACATAAAAATGTGAAACAATAAAAGTGATATATACCTAATAATGAGTGAGCCAATAAACCCCACCAGGCAACTTAGCTTTGGAAGTGGAAAAATTGACTTTGTATAACAAATTGCAGAATTATTAATCCTGTTTGAAACCCTTTTTATATCAGACCATTTACTTTAATTCTTGCTACTTTCAACATTATCATACATTATGCATTTTTTCTTTGTAATTTTTTTTCTTTCCACAAGTACAGTGTGCTCCCAAACTTTAAAGGGCTGGAAGCATTTTAAAGAGAAGCCTACTGGGTAAAAGAAAAAAAACAAGGGATAAATTATTTAGGCCGTTCTGAGGTACTCATGGCTGCAAAAACTCCCTCACAGAGGTCCCTCACAGACCACTGATGAATTAAACTTTGTGAAACCCCTCCAGGGCAAGGAAATACCGTCTCCTGTTAAGTGAGCAGAGAAGTGAAAGCACAGAGCTATTGCTGTGTCTACACTAAATTGAGAATGAAGCTTCCAGAGGGGCACTAAACTCACCAGACCCACCCTTCCTTGTATCTTCTGTCTTGGTGAACATCCAGGGCTTCCTGACGTGGTGGAAGGGGGCACATATTGGGAGGCCTTGCCTTAGGGGGTCTTTCTCAAGAGTCATAAGCAGGAGGAAATGTACTTAAACTAAATCAGACACTGTAAAAGTAGATTGATCTTAAGACAAATCTGCAAAGAGGAATGTTAGCTGAGTGAAATAATGGCTGAGGAGAGATAAGGCAATGTTTTTTTGTGGTAAAGCCCACTTTGTTACGACATGATTCATCCAAGAAGAGCCTCAGCCATGTTCCTGGTGCTATAAACATTGTGTGTGTGAGCCTGGACGTGGGGGAAACCTGTATGGGTGGTAATATTGAGATTACATCTGCAACACAGTGCTTTTAATGTCTATCCTTTTTAGGAAGTATCAATATAATCAGTATTTTCCTAAAAGCCGAATTTTAGATGCGCAGTGTAGAAGATGATCCACTTAGTCTAGAACCTGAAGCCTGAGGTCAGTGAGGACCTGATGGTCCATCTGAGCTTTGTGAGTGTCATATATGACACCACGTTGGATAAGGGTTCAATGCTAAGAACATTCATTTTTACTGACTATAACCAAACAACTGGCAAAAATTAGACTAATATTTTTTCTCAGACTGTACTTGTCAGAATCATGGCCAGCAACAGGCCAAAGGCACAAATATGATGAGTGTATTGTTACATCCAGCACACTTCGTTTTTTTTGTTTTTTTTTTTTCAGTAGAAAACTCCAAGCTGCCCAAAATTAATCTTAAAAGGAAAACCAAGAACAAATGTGTTTCTAGATGTAATCTGCTCTTAGCTCCTGGATACTTCCCTATTCAATGCCACTGCGTGTCTCACATAGTCCTGTATTTGTTCTTTTTCATGCACAAGATGGTTGTTACCAACAGTGTCAGCAATAATGCAGGGGATTTTGCTTTTAGTTGTTTCAAGCCAGAGAGATCTTAGGATTTCAAACAAACCTCAGCCAATCACTAAAATCCCATGGAATTTGATAGGACTGAGTTTGAACTGTAACCTCTTTGCGTTGGTAAACATATTAACTGGTTAGATTTTGTAATTCAATACAGCCATATGCCAAGTTGGGTAGTGCAATAATATTTTTAGTCCTTAGCACAGATTTTCAGTAAGAAGATATGCTGTCAATTGACAAGCAGCTGTCAAAATGAGGCAATCAGGGGTCATGTTTCTCTAGTGAATTTTAAAGAATTAAATCTCTTGAACTTGGCTGCTTCCTCTTCCAGGTGTGTTTAATCTTTACATTTTCTCCTCTGATGTGTTGGGTTTGCATGGCAAGGCTTCAATTTGAGGTGAGACTACATGTGTGGCTTCTCTGGGAAGATGCTGGAAGCTTCACCCAGGTCGAACAGAGTCAAGTCCAGCTTCCCTCAGGCCCATTCCCCATTCCTAAGCACTGCTGAGTGGGAAACGGCAGAGAAATCAGGAGTGAAGTTAAGTTTGGGAGAGAAAGATTGTAGGGGGAAGATATTTTAAGGTTTGGTTTTGTTTCTTATTATCTTACTCTCATTTCATTGATAATAAACTAATTTTCTCAAGTCAGGTCAGTTTTGCCTCTGACACTCATCTGTCCCTGTCCTTTCCTAAACCCGTGAACCTTTAATTATATTTTTGTCTTCTCTGTCCAGCTGAGGAGGGAAGTGACAGAGTGGCTTTGGCTGGCACCTGGTGTCCAGCCTGGGTCAACCCACCACACCTGACTAACAGGCCATGCAGTTCAGGTTCAATAACACCAGCAACATCTGGTTAACTTGGAATACTTTTGTTGGTTATCAAACACATAAACACGTTAGAGGCAATGTTTATAGAGAAGTCTATTCTAAAATATCATTTTTGTATATTACAAATTCCACCTTTGGGCAAACATTCTTCTGATCTTCCTCTGAATAGGTTAGATAATCAGCTTGAAGAGTACTTAAGATATCAGACAATTTTATTTTTCACATCCCTTCCTTTGCCAAGATTAACAATTTCAAACTTCCATACTTGCTAACTATGCATAATGCATTTCCAGATGTGAACACTTGTTTAATCCAATGAATTCTCTTTCAGAAGTAAGACTTTCACTTAAGGAAACCTGGAGTTCCCATGAAAAAAACTCTAATACTCTGGGATTAGTTATCGTCTCTGTGTCAATCTGTACAAAACAGCCTTAGGTTCCATCTTGGAAAATGATGAATCCAGCATCCTTCTGTTGTTTTCTCTATTAACTTGTAAGTCTGTGACAGAAATGTCTTCTTCCTTAATTTCTAGCTCATCCTCACTGAGGCATCTTAAAATCTATATTTAGCTTTGTAGTAAACCAAATATTAATTTCCCTCTGCAGGAAGGGAAAAAGAGGTGGTTCCATTGTATGTTCTAACAGCACCATTTTTTATCTTTACTGATCATGAAGAGTATAAAATTATGTGGTTCTGTCCTGTATCTCATGTAGTGAACACTTCATGTGTGGTGAATCCACGCATTTTTAACAGCATGTTAAAAGTACCTGTTATTTTCATGGAATGGAAACAGTCCAAATGTGGATCTAACAGTATACGGATTTTGAAAATACAGCCAAAACACCCACTTTCATAACAATCAAATAATTATTTTGTTTATAGCATTGATACTTTCTCTTCCCTGTTCTCCAAAGCCCCCACTATTTGCTCCTGCATCTCTCCATACTCCCTTTCTTCTATTATTCTGTTAGCTGTCTATGTAACACTGATTTTGAAGCTCTGAACACAGCTGACAGAAAACCCCAACTCAACAAACAACAAGCCCAAGTCCAAATCCTCCAATCATGTTGTACAAAGGAGGTTGTATTGTGCTATTACACAAAGCATATGAAAAATGGATTTATGTGGAGTAATTTAAAGTTTCCATTTCCAGACACAGAGTGAGACAGAAAGAGAGTACTAGGGAGGTCAGATGGAGTGAAGCTTGCTTTAATTTATGGCTTGAAAGCATTTCTATTTAAAGTTTTCCACACAGAGGGTCAGTTGCACAGAAGGAAGTACATTTGCATGAAGTGCTGAAGGTATGAGCCCCTGAATAAGTTGTCTCTTGGCACTCCAGCCTTAGGTAGGAAGATGATAAGGCCCAAATGAAGTAAACAATTTTTTTTTAATGGTGACTCCGGCACCAGGCAAATTTTGTAGAACATCTTGTGCCAGCAGCCAAAGTGATTTACATATTTTTTTTTCTTTCTTTCTGAATAGAGTGGACAGCTGGCAAATCCTTATGCCTATTAATATTTCAGTGCACAATCGTCTCTTGATATCTAACAACTATTTTTCAATCCTTAGGGCATCAGCTGAAGTAATGAATGATTCTGTTATATTCTTACAGGACTGATGGGCATTACAGGATGACACATTAGGTTTGAGGGTGAAGAGAAGGAGGGAGAGAAGAAATGCTGGCATAAGGTAAACAGGCTATTATTGCCTTTTGATTGTGGCAAACAAAAAGATTTCTTTCTAATCTGGTCCTCGGGGGAACACCATAAAACTCCAACCATCTATGTACGTTTTGTGTGTGTGCACGTATGTGAGTGCCTGTGTTGAACTTTTTTGCTGTCAGGTAGGATTTTTACTACTCCCAAGCTCTTGGTGTCTCCAGTCTTAAACTAAATTGGTGAAGCTATAAAAGTTTTAATCTCTTTTGGCCTAGAAAACGAAATTTCTGTGCCAGCTGCACAGAACAAGCCATAGCTGTATGCAGCACAGAATACAAGATACTATGTGTTGTTGAACAATGAAATCAGGTACCCAGTCTTTTGCAGAAAAGGAAAGGAGATGAATACTTTGTGGATTCAATTGGGTCTAAATTGAAAGGAAGATACATATTTGATGGAGAATTGAGGCAGTGAAATTTACGGGATTAGGTTCTAATGTGAGATTTTAGAAATTTCTTATTAATATGTTTAAAATTAGGATCTTGATAATTGTTCATAACAAAGCACATCGACCTGGAAAGTAGCAGCAGTAGGATGAGAAAAAGGCTGGATAAGTGTTCTGTGTGGGAAAAGGATATTTATGAAAAAGGTTTCTTCTGCTTAATTTTGAGGAATGCTTAGGAAGTTTAGATGATTTTCATGGTCCCTTCTAATGATTGGCCTCAAGTGCACTCTCTAAACACAGAGCAAGAAGTATTGCAGTCCACCACAAATTCTGTATCACAGGAGCATCAGTTCTCTCGACACCCCTGTTCTAACACTGATGGGTTATGATCTGCAAATACTGTAGATCAAGGAGGAAAATTTGGAGACTACACACTGATCTGTCTTAACACTCTCCTGAAGTACACTTTGGGCATTGCTCTCTGTCCCTCTTCTCCTTTGCATTTTCTTTTACTGCCTTTCCTTGTTGGCAACATGTATAATTCACCTCTGAGAGAAGCCTTTGAATCTTTGACAGACAAACATGATTGAGAGAAGGCGCATATTTCATTTTAACAAAAAATCAAACCAAACCAAACCAAAAAAATCAGTCCCTGAACAAGAAAGAAGGCTGGACTCTTAACAGAGGCAGGAAGATTTTTCTAAGCAGCAAGTGCATTAAATAACACCCCTTGTTACATCCCACAGAAAAGAATATAGCAAAAAAAATTCAAATGTTCAAAGAAAACTTTGTCATTAAAGTTCACAAGTATGCCAGCAATTTGATGTAGGTACTATAATTATTGTTGTTATTATTATTATTATTACTACGATTATGATTATTATTATGATTAACATTTCAGTTTGGATAAATTGTCAGTCTGAAAAAAGAGGAGCACAAGTAGTATAAATCATTTGCTCTGCTGCAAAAGAGAGGTGCTTCTGCAGAATGGGATGCTGAGAACACTTCAAGGTGTTACCCAAAGAACGCTGATTAACTCCTCCCCAGATCCCCCTGCAAACACAGGCGATATATGAGCCCATAATTAAATATGTGTTCTTTGATTATCAGTCAAAGACTCATTACAAGTGGAACCAACCCCTTTGGAAGGCACCCAGCCTACTTCCAATTAAAAACCACCTGACCATAAATAATAAAAGCATACTACACACACAGTAAATAATGGTTCTTAAAATAATGCATTTCAGGAGTTATATTTTAAAGACACCACATGTGCTCCCTGTATAATGAGCTCTTCCCTCTATCCGTCCAACCAGCAGCCTCTCAAAACTAGAGACCTGAAAAGATTAATTTGTTGGTTTAATTTCTTTTTTTTCCAAACATTAACCAGTTGTTTTTCTTTATCCATTTTAAAAATTATCTGTTGCCTTTGTTTATATATCCCCTTCATTGTAAACAATAAATTTAAAAGTGAGTTTTTCAGAAAAGGAAAGAAGATAATATTTTTTTGAGAAGAAATCTTAATGTATGTATGAGGATGTTCATATGGAATAGATGTGTATCTATGTGTTGCGTGTGTATGTGTGTGTGTGTGTCTGGCATTATGTTTACGTATGTGTGTATGTATTTGTATATATGTGCATATAAATATATATCTGATGCAGACATAATGCTAAAAACAGCTTCAGATGCTCAAGATATATTGAATGGAAAAAAAAAATATATATTTTAAATATAATGTTGATTATTCAAAACAAAGACATTATGCAATTCATCAAGTGCTATTTTTTTCCTTTCTTTAAAGAAAATGAAATTCTTGGTAGAAAGAGGAATATTATTCTTTCATGGCCCAAAATATACAATAAGCCCAAACTACTTTTTCTCACTGTGAGTTTTAGGTGACAACACATCTGAGAGTGTGTGTGTGTGTGTGTGTGTGTGTGTGTGTGTATTTGGCTATTTTGAGGGAATGGAATGATCTTTTTCCCCTCTGAAAAGTTTAATTTTAGTAACAGGAAAGATTTTTCCCATACTGGGTGCAGTCAAGATGTATCTGCATAATGAGTCAAATTTCTGGTTTTATAGGAAATACTAACTCTTGCATTTTGGAACCCTTTAGTGCCAAGACCTTTTCCCACAGAGATATTTATAAGTACATACACAGAAACATACACAAATACCCTTGTACCGTGCACATTCAAAGTTTGAAAATGTTTTGGATGTTATGTAGAAAATAAACTGAGGGTTAAATCCTACCATATATGTAACATCCAGAACTGAAATTTATTTTGCACAAAAAATTGAAATAATGTAGTTGTTAGTCCCAGTTGAAAAGGGAACATGAAAAGCATTCAAAGTACACTTTGTACCAGATGACAGCATTTATCTTTCCACTTTTGGAGAGTCTCATACATGACTTCACACTGTCAGCACCATGACTTTTAGTAGGAACCACCTTATAGGTTATTCCATAACCGACTGTTTGAGAGATTTCATGGCTTTCTATGCTACAAAAATAAAAAGCAAATTATTAAGAGAAATGGACATAAAGTTAGGAAGACTATCCAGAAAGGATATACCAATGACAGTCAAAACCACTGAAGATAAAGCAGTCTGGTTTCCAGTAGATCTGTGCATTTTTTGTTGAATGACTTCTTTGACTTCTTGCTGTATTCTGTTAAAAATTCCTGTTATCTTCACATTTACTCATAATAGTATGTCTGCACTAGTGACACAGGGTGTATTCCTTTGTTTCTGCATTCTTGCCATTAAAAACTGACTATTTGCAAATCCAGGGAGCTCTATTGTGAAAGGAAGAAGAGGGGCAGACCCTGATCTCCTCCCTCTGGTGACCAGTGACAGGGCCCAAGGGAACAGCCTGAATTCGGGTCAGGAAAGACTTGGCTGGATATTAGAAAAAAGTTCTTCACCCTGAGAGTGCTTGAGATCTAGAACAGGCTCCCAGGGGTGTGGCCACAGCATCAAACCTGACAGAGCTCAAGAAGGGTTTGGGCAATGCTCTCAGGCCCGTGGTGAGATTGTTGGGGTGTCCTGTGTAGGGGCAGGAGCTGGACTTCAATAATCCTTGTTTGTCCGTTCCAACTCCATATTCTATTCCATGTACTTTGAATCGCTTTGATAGTGAGAAGGGTTGTATTTGGCTTCCCAAATGAAGACCTCACATGGTAAAAATATGTTTGTGATCCATCTAGCTACTGAAAATTATCTCATCTGCTTTCTCTGTTATTATTCTTCTTCTTATTATTATTATTATTATCTATGGGTACATAATTATCCTGAGACCAATACTTATCAACCCCAAGGGATTTAAAACAGTCAAGAACTTCAGAAAGAAATTGTAGGAAACTTAGATACACCTACAGACCACTTGATCATGTTGCCTCATTCCCACAGGAAACCAGCCTACATATAATTATAATTTGTTGTGAAAGAGACTGGAACCCCTATGTCCCACAGATAAGTATCTAGGCCATGGAAATATGCATCTCTGCCGGCCTGCTTCTTCTGGCCGTCTGACTCTTTTTCTCTGTTTCTCTTGTTCTCCAGCTCTCATATAAACTAGAATAATTCCAACAACAAACACCAAAAAGGAAAATTGTTTCATAACATTACAGATTCTTTTCTTAACAGTGGAAGTTTTTGGTCTCATAACCCTAAGGAAGAGAAGGAATTTGATACTAAATCTTTTTTAAACGTGTAACCTCAGTGTATAAAAAGGAGAACCAGCTATGTAACAACTGCCTGTAAACATTCAATTTTCTTTCTGTCTTTTAAAAACTCTTGAGGGATGTTTCCCAGAAGTAGGTAGCATGGGTATTAGATCTTAAAATAGAATGAGGTGTCTAGTACAGCTGGACATAGCCATTGTACTGTTTCCTCTGTATTAAGAAGGTGTATTTAATAAGACTTATAACTATGTCAGGAAAGAGCAAAGAGACACAGAGGACAGAAGCACGTGTGAAGCTATTTTTTTTTCTTGAGTATCTGGGCCTTTCTCCCAACAAACCACCTCAGGAAGCACGGTCTCCAGGGCACAAACTACGTCTCTGAAATTAGTCATGCAGAGCATATCCTTGGGCTTCACTTTACTGATACCAGACTTTTGGGGCAATATGGTGCAGCAAGCATTTGACAGAACATGTAGCCATTACAGAACCTGTACAGAAACTGAAAGGTATGGGCTTGTCACAGAGCTCAACTTCCGTGGATCAAATTCCTTACTTTTAAGGAAACTGGCTTAAAGGAGGAAGTGTTTGGAAGGGAATGTTGTGATAAGATGAGGGAGAATGGCTATAAAAAGAGGTTTAGATTGGATATTATGAATTTCTTCTCTGTGAGGGTGAGGGTCTGGCACAGGTTGCCCAGAGAAGCTGTGGCTGCCCCATCCCTGGGAGTGCTCAAGGCCGGGTTGGATGGGATTTGTAGTAACCTGGTCTATGGGAAGGTGTCCCTGCTCATGCTGGGGGCATTGGAACAAGATGGTCCTTAAGGTCCCTTCCAACCCAAAACATTCTCTGATTCTATGAAATGCACAAACAAAACTCACCTGTGACCATGCCATACACCTCTCCAGCTGAAGCGATGGAATTTCACCTCAGGGTCCATGGAAGGACACAGTGGCTAGTTAGGAGAACACTGTTCGAGGGAGACCTGGATTTAAGAGCTGGTCTGTATTTTTATCACCACAATTAGTGAATCAAATTCCTTTGTGCAGGCAGGATTAAGTGTGTCCTACACAGAGCTCACAGTGAGCTGGCAGCAGATCCCCTCTGCCCTGTCACTGAGAGCGTCCATCACAGATGCATCACAATCATTTCAGCTGAAGGAGAACACCTCCTGTAGCCATTTTTCACCTCCACAAAACAAAATGATACAAAACAAGATCTTTACTTTGTCACACATGCCATATTTGTGACTACTTACCAACAAGACCCCAAAACAAACCCAGAGATTTTAGGGAATGTTGTTCTATCCCTCACTCAGGAATCATGGTGGGATTTAGCGAACCGTGCTTAATAATATCCATATGCATCTCATCACCATGACTATTACTTATCTTGGATTCAGCCAGAAAGACAATCTCCTCTGATTTCAAACCATCTTGTATCCCAGATTGATAATGTTATTTTTGATGCCCATGTCCCTTCTCCTCTAAACCTCTGGATTAATCAGAGGCTCTCTGCAGCCATGTAAAAATTACTACTATTGAGACTTGAAGGGAATCGTTCTATTAGAATCACCCAGAAGGTTTCTGGTTAAGCAGAAAGGACATATTGGTTGTCCCCTATATTTTCTATACAATTTCATGGGAATTGATGCCATAAATGCTTATTTATTCAGGTGAATAAGGACAGTTCTCAACGTTAGCTGGTAACTCAAACATTTTTTCAAAGCATTGCAATTTGGCCTGATTTTTTTTTTCCATTATTTTTATAATTTTGAAGCAGATTTTTTTTTAAAATTTAACTATCTGAGGAAAGTCATTGCTACTAAGAAATATCAGAATATTTCACCTGTGTCATTTTTAACAACTCTTTGCAAAATATAAGCTAGCAAAGTATCTTCTTATTCACTAATGAATCTTTGTTGTTTAAAGAGAAAAAAAGGAAAAAAGAAGGGAAAAATGGATCGTGAGTAAATGTCAATTATGAGATGATACCAGAAATCTTTCTGAGGATTTGTTTCCACAGTCCTGTGGCTTACTGCTACTCTGTGAATTTTCTCACATTGCTTAGTTTTTTTCACAGTCTCGGGCAATGCTTTCATTTGAAGTGAGCTGGGATCAATTTTAAAATGGAGGACTGTTCATCCAGAAAGAGAGTGTTCTTGATAACAACCAGATAGCCACATGTTGAGGGACACAAATTTCTGCTGCCCAATGTCCATATCTCAAAACTATGAAAGGAATTTGGATATGCATCACAAGGCAAATAAATACACAGGACCTAACCAAGCAAAAAAAAACCACCACCAGGACAGGAACAACAAAACAGTTTGGGGTTTTTTTTTTATCTTTCTACTACTTCGCTATTTCATCTTTCAGCTCTATATGAGCTGGTGTGATACTTTTCAATCAACGCAATAGGAAATTAAACAACTGGAGTAAGAAACATGATTTACTGTGATACATACTAGTGTGGCACACTGACAACTCAAAAGAAAAGGTTTCGCAGAATCTATTACTGAATAAACAGTTCCTAGGGGACACTGATTTGGTAGTTACTTTCTTTTGAGAAGAAGAAGCAGTGAAAAGACTCAGTTGAGGCCTCCATGCTCCAACTTTGCAGCTGCGTTTGTTGTCTGAGGTTTTGGTTCGTTGTCTGAGCTACAGTGCAGGCATGCCTGTGTGCCAAGCATTGACAGTGCTGACTCTGACCTGCTGACTGGGTTTCTGGCTTGGCCTCAGACCTGTTCCATCCCTATGCACCTGTCTGGGACTCACTCCCTTTGGCTGATCCTAGTTCCATCACTAGACCTGCTCTTGCTGCCAGGCTCAGCTCCTTGCTCATTTTCCCCTGCTCTTATTGTTCCTTAGTGATATGAGAATACTGCTGTGGCACCTTATCAGGCAAAATATAAAAATGAGCTAGAAGGACTGAAATTCAGAGGGCTCAGAAAAAAAACCCTAAAACCTACATTATTTTTTCAAAATAGATTTAATATCCTTAGTAGTAATATCCACTTATATACAAGTACATAAGCATAGTGTAACATATCCACTGTCCCCCAAAGTCCTAGATCCTAAAGAAGTTAATTTCTTGCTGAAGGTGATGTTCTTAATTTTTCCAAGGGAAGGGCCAAATTAGGAAGTCTGAATAACAGCAGTGGCATTTCCACATTGTCAATGATTCTTTTTAGAAGCGTTCTTCTGCTAATAGTGGAAATCTTTGAGTCTGTGCTCGTCATCAGTTCTGTCTGGAGAATTTCAGAAGAAAATTTCACTTTCAGTACTTTTTGTACACAACCAACTTTCCTTTTCTCTATCACATCATTTTGCTACAGTCTGGTCAATGCATACAGTGCTCTATCTTGGGGTTGACATCATGTTATTGTAGGACCTGGAAGAGAAAAAAACCCTCCGGTTTCTTCACAAGGTGAAGCTAATGGAAAATCAGATGACATTGTTAAAAAGCTCTGGTGGAAACCAGGTAGTATTAACCTTTTATTATTCTGATAGTGTCTGGATTCAGAAAGTGCGTATCGGAAATAGGGTATTCCCAATACCTGTAAGATTTGTTTCCCATGTTCTCTTTCTTTTTTTTTCTATAGGCCAAAATCTTATTTTCTATATTTACTATGGCATGTAGGGCTGAACTACAGTCAATGCTTTCTAAAGTTAATTTATATTCCAGCTACTTCCATGATGAATAGACTCCACCTCCATTGTTTCTCCAATTTGACTCTAAAAGTCATATCTGCCTGTAAGGTTGACCCTTTTCTGGAATGTATCTACTGGTCATTGCTGCTCTAGCACAGCAGCAATATATATATTTTAAATTCTGCTTGAATAGACACCTTCTGTAAGACCTTGGAAATTACATTTATTCCCTCTGTGACTTAATTTTTTTATATTTTCCTACCCCCTATTAGTGCTCAAATATGGTGACAGCAGGGCCCTGGACCCTGTTATTACCATAAATTGATGTGCTTAAGTATTTGTCCACTCATGCAGCAGGAATCTTTGCACTAATTCTCATCTGAAATTATTGTTTTTTCTCATTCTATTCAGATATTTTTAGTACCATGGGCACCATGACCCAGTGAAATGGTGGCTCTCTAGAAGAAAACACTTAGGCCTCACCCTAAATGTCAGGGGAAACTCCAATCTTCTTCTTGGTGATTTGCATCGTTTGTTTCTCCTCACCCCTCTGGCCTGGTGATTCTGTTTGCAGCATCCGTGTGGATCAAGGCTATCCAGGGGAGGATGGGAATTGAGGTTGGCACAAAGTGCGTGATTGGCACCAGCGATGAATTCTTATTGTGTCGAGATTTTGGGCATGACATTTATTGGTAAACCAATCCGAAATAATCCCATTCCAGCCTGCCAGATTTGCTACAAAGTGATGCGTTCCTGAAGACCCTTGCCAGAATAATGATTGATGCCTGCTGCCAATCAGTGCTGAGACACAGCTGCTTCTTGTTGTCATTTTACTATGGCTACACTGAGTGTTTAACAAAATAAAGGGGCATATCCAATCTTTGATGGCAAAGGTTACCTACAGTTTCTCATTTAAGAGGTTCACACCTTTGCTTACTGGAAGGAAAATCTGGGCAAAACACTTGACCCCTGTGTGTTTCAGTCAATCCATCACTTGAGAAACAATAAAACAAACAAACAAATAAAAAATAATAATAATAAAAAAGACACAAAAAAATCCGAACAAGACAATCAAAGCCAAACAAACTCACCTGAAAAACAATTAGCATCTGAGCTAGTGCTTACAAGGGAAATTAAATGCCCATTTCTCATGTTCTAGGATCATATTGAAGTACCTCCTAGCTTCACTGATTGTACTTTACTCTACAGTGGGCATCAAGTTACTTTTGCATGAAAAAAAAAAAAGACTACTTGATTTTATGTTATTTTTTCTGTCACTTGCAAGTGGATAGAGTTAATGGATGAGGGATTCTACTCTGACACTCCTTTGCTTAGCTTTATTATGTAGGTGGGATGCTATGTTTTTGTAGATCACTCTTCTTCAGCAAACTACTGAATTTTAGGAAAATTCCTGAATCTCACTGGTAGCAATGGGATATCAGCATATGCTTACATTTAGGCCTGTATTCAAATATATTCTGAATGAGAAAAATACTTAAAAAAATAAAAAAGAAAAAGTTGAGGCAGACCAGAATCAAGATGATGTGTAAATGCAAATGCTAAGGTAAGGGATAATAAACTAGTCAAAAAATGTGGGTAGGCCACAGCAAGGTGAACACAGTCCATAAAGATCCCAGTACTTTACAGTAAGCTTCAGTCTTGGTGTATTAATTAAAAATTCCCAGAGACCCAGGACACAGCAATTATATTGATGCAACGTTTCTCTTTTGTGCAAGGAGAAACTCACCTGATAATACTAACAACAGCACCTGCATGGCACTTTACATTGGCAAAGTGCTCTACCAGCAACACATAAAATACACCCCGGTTTGTATTATTTCTTTTACTGCTGCTACCAGATGGGTCTTAGAGGACAAGGAATAGGGGAAAAGTTGCTCTGCAGTTGCTGTGCTGTAGACAAGGCTCCCTCCAAACCAGTCTTTCCCCTTGGGTTCCTATTAAGTGAGGTTCTTCTTGCTTACAACTTTAGTAGCTTTTCCACATTAATTGAAAAACCCCCAAAACTAAAACCAAAATCAAAACCAAAACCAAACAAACCAACGAACCATACAAAGAAACCCAAAACATGAATCAAATCAAAACAAACCTGAAACCACAACAATAAACCCTGAAACTTTTTTTTCTTGATTCATATTATATTTATCTTCTGCAGCATCAGTGCAATGTTTGGACTGGGCATCAATCAATTCTGTGGATCTTTGCAAGCTCTAGATAAAATATTCCAAGCATTTAGCATCAGCACAATTTTATATTCACCTGAGACAAAATAGATGACACACAACTTGTTTTTTAAGCAAGTTTAATAACACTTAACAGCAGGGGAATGAATTATAAAGTTTTCTGAGATGCACACTGAGATCTCCCAACAGGCACCAAGATGCCAGTTCACGCGTCTTGCCCCAAAGAGTCAGCTCTTCTCAACATCTATTATTGCACTTATCAAAACTGGCCGCCATAATAATCTTGTTAAACCCTTTACACTCAGCATTAACTACAGATCGTTCCCGCCTCTGTTTCTCCATTACAGCACACTAAACCAGTTCTAGCTTTCTGTGAGAACATGAACCAAGGAGCTCTTGTACAACTTTTCTACCTATGTCAGGCGAGAAAGGAATAACTTTGTGTTCTATTTCTTTCCTCCTTTCATTAAAAACACTCTAAGCTTTGCAGTCCTCACTGACATGAAGCTATGTCCAAGCTAGTTCCCAGAATACTGAGTAAATGACCTCGCAAAATCTCCTGTGAATGTGGTCAATATCCTACAGCAGCAGAGTCTGCTCAAGAGCTGCAAAGAACCATTAAAACTTTCCTTTCTCTCACTTCATAGTACTCTGATATTTCCTAAACATATTTACTTTGCTGAAATAAATCCTAGTCTTTTTTTTCCCCCCTAAACTCTGCCCTTTAGTTCCTAATCTTCATATGTGTCTAATAAGGGAGTCTTTTACTCACAGCATTCAGCTGACAAAGTCCGACTCCAATAGATCAGTCAGTAAGTTGTGCCTGCATTCAGCTCTGTCCTGACAGAAATGTACACATTATATTACAAACTCTAATCTGCATTAACCAGAAGCATGACTTGTGTCTTCCTTCATAAGAAGGCCTTTTTTGTCATCTTTTAAAAACCATTTGACCAAGTTCACATGAATAACTTCTGCATTATTCCTCTGGCTTTTTTCAGCGTCATGCAGCTTGCCAATTAAATCATTTGAAGTTGCTGAGTTATTGTGCCGTGTGTGATAGTCTCGTAGGTGTATACAGAATGTGCTGCATTTAATCTTCAATGGACGGAAAATTGCTGGCACTATGAATTTTGCCAACCTTTGCTTCTGCCGGGGGGAGCCCTACTTTGCAAATGGCTTTAGAATCTAAATGAAAACACATTAAGTGTAAAGAATGAATTTGGCATTTAAATTAATGGTTTCATGTCAGACAGAGTACAGGTTTTGTTTGTTTGGGTAAGAAGCTAAAACCTGCATTAAATATATTTAATGGTTTCAGGTGATTGACCAGCATATTTTGTCCACAGGATGAGACTCAAAAACAGATCTCAGCTTATGAAATGGTTGTCTGACTCTCAGTTCTCAGTTCTACTTTTTTTTTTCCTTTGCTTCAAAATATCTTTACCCATGAACTAGTAGAGTTCCTCCCAATGCAAACTATCAAGGTTCACGCTACAAGTTTTCAATGGCAGCCAGTCTGAAGGACTGCATATATCTACCCTCAGACAGCTGTGTTATGGAGCTAAAGGAACTGCATCTAAATTCATGAGCCGATAAAAAGTAATCTGGCTAAAGTCTTTTTTATAACAGAATATACACTGATAATCACACCCCCTTGAATTACAAATGTTCCATAACCATTCAAACTGGTACCGAGTTACTGACATTATTTGAAGTAATGACATAATAAAACACACTTTAAAAGACAAACCCATAACTTACTTACTTCTCACTTAAAAAAATGTTCCAGAAACCTTTTCAGAACGTAATTGATAGGATACCAGGCTTCATAGACCATCAAAGACCTGACTATGTTTTAATAAACAAGAAAAATTAAACTTTGTTTAGCTTACTAATTAGCTTTGAATTATTATTATTATTATTATTATTTCCTATGTTTTCTCCCTTCTTTTTCTCTTCTCACTCAGTTCTCTCTCTCTGTCCCCATCCTATATTTTAAAATTCAACTAAAAATTAATTAAAAAGTCTGTTGACCTGCAGCTTTATCTCACTAACAAAAGTATGGATTTTTCTCTTCTTCTTGGAGACAACAGATATATCTGCATTCTCAACTCAATATTTTTTAAGGACGGTGCACTGAAATGAGGCATTTGATGCACCCAGTTTAGACAGCATGTCTAACTCGCTTCATAATGGTGTGACTACCTACCTGTCTGTGCAATACAAAGCAATGATAATTAATAAGGTTGCTCAGCATAAGGGCTTGGAGCAACTTGCAGCGTCCATCGATCTTTCTAATTGTCATCCACTGCATACTGGCTGAGATTTCAGGGGAGTCAGTCATGGTCATCACAAAGAAGCTGAGCTAATTTAACACCCCAGCTCGTGTTTTCAAGTAGAAGTGAATTTTCTATAGCTAGTTGAACTGAGAAACTCGTGCACATTAACTAATTGCCTAAATGATTATGTTACTTTCTTCTTGCCTGGTAACCTAGCACACAGTTTTGTGAAAGGACTGAAGAGTGATCAAGGTGTCAAGTTCCCTCAAAGTCGTGTGGTTAAATACTATTATGTGTTATGGGGCTGATTGAATAGAAAACTTAGTCAGGTCTCAGGCTTAAAATAAGGAGGAACAATGGTCATGATTGTGAGGCAAAAACAGAAAAAAAATATGGTTATCTATGTATATACATGTATATATACATACATACATATGTGTGCACATAAAATATGGTATATATTTTCAATAAATATAAGAAAAAGGTAAACAAAAATAACAGAAAACTTTTCAGCTACCCAAAATAAACTTCAGTATGCAATAGTCAGCATGGATAGATGTTTGCATGTCTTTTAGTTGAAGGTGGTGGAGAAAGGATGAAATAAAAGCAGTTAATTTTAGAGTTGCAGGGAAGTTCGCAGTCCCCTATGTAAGGCTCCTAACTCTTTAAGGTGTTGCTAGGGGATTCTGAAACTCTCAGCTGACTTAAGTGTCTTCCACTAAAAACCTCCACACCCGGTAATTGTGTACCCACATCCTCACTGTCCATGCCTGAAGCCGAAAGGTCTTTATTGCGAGAAAATGGGATCTAATAACTTCATAGTTTGTGGTCTAAATTCTGGATCTGTAGACATTGTTCTCTTGGGAGAAGTTTAGCAAAAAAAAAAACAAAACCAAAATCAACCAACCAACCAACCAACCAAAACCCCCAAAACAAAAACAAAAAAAAAAAAAAAAAAAAAAAAAAAAAAAAAAAAAAAAAAAAAAAAAAAAAAAAAA
>VWPU01006111.1:51961-140479 GCA_013398955.1 Callaeas wilsoni
AAAAAAACACACAAAAGAAATAAAACCAACAACAAACCACCAAAAATCATAACAAAAAGGCAAAGGCAATTTGTATTTACATGAGAGAATAGGGGATAAGTATTTTTTTAAAAGCCAACAGGTAGCAGTTTTGTTGCAATGAATATAAACATCTGTCTTTCCATACATCTGTGCTCAGCTGCCAAGGTGTAACACTGCATGTTCGTGCTTTAAACCTCAGTTCTCCACCCACAAAGCATGTACTCACCGAGCACAAAAGTGAAGGGCCCTGAGTGTGAAAATAGAGTGCTGATATGACAGCAGGAGAGCACAGCTTGCTGGCCTGCATCACAACAATGCTGACCCTGCCTGGACACCCAGAGCCTACCAAAGCCATTTTGTCACTCCTTTTTTTTGGCTGGACAAGGGAAAGAAAAATATAACAAAAGGCTCGTGGGTTGAGATAAGGACAGGAGATGATCACTTACCAGTTACTGCCACAAGCAAAACAGACCCAATTTAGGTAAAATTAATTTAATTTATTACCAAGAAAGTCAGGGTAGAGCAATGAGGAACAAATGCTGAAAGAACCTTGCCCCACCCCTCTCTTCTTCCCGGGCTCAACTTCACTCCTCAGTTCCCTGCTGCCTAGCTCCCAGCAGCACAGGGGAACAGGGAATGGAGCCCGTGGTCAGTCGGGTCAGGTCATCACGCATTGTCTCTGCTGCTGCTTCCTCAGCAGGGCTTGGACTCCTCACACTATCCCCCTGAAACAGTGTGGGGTCCCTCCCATGGCAGACAGTCCTGAATGAGCTGCTCCAGTGTGGGTCCTTCCCACAGGCTGCAGTTCTTCATGAACTGCTCCAGCACAGGTCTGTTCCACAGGGTCAATCCTTCAGGAACAGGCTGCTCCAGTGCAGGTCTTTGCCATGAGGTCACAAGTCCTGCCAGCAAATCCGCTCCAGCCTGGACTCCTCTCTCCATGGAGTCACAGGTCCTGCCAGGATCCTGCTCCAGAACAGACGTCCCATAGGGTCACAGCCTCCTTTGGGCATCCCCCTGCTCCAGCCTGGGCTCCTACAGGGGCTGCAGGTGGATCTCTGCGCCCCCGTGCCCTCCCTGGGCTGCAGGGGCACAGCTGCCTCACCACGGGCTGTGCCAGGGGCTGCAGGGGAATCTGAGCTCCAGAGCCTGGAGCAGCTCCTGCCCCTCCCTCTGCACTGCCCTGGGTGTCTGCAGGGCTCTTCCTCGCACACGTTCTCTCTCCTCTCTCTGGCTTTAGTTACCATTGCAAAGGGTTTTTTCCCCCTTTCTTAAATACATTATTCTGTAGGTGTTGCCACTTTCACTGGTGAGCTTGGTGGGTCCATCTGTGGAGCCATCTGGCATTTGCTCCAATGGGCAAGGGGCAAGTTCTGGCAGCTCCTCAGAGATGCCATTCCTACAGCCCCTGCGCTATCAAAACCTTTCCATGCAAATCCAATACATTGGTGGTCCATCCAGTGGCTGTTCCCAAGATGTGTCAAAAAAACCCACCAAAAATCCTGGAACAGGGAGTGACTGAATAATCTGTCTTTTCAGATCTGCTGCTGTTTTCTGCCCAAAACAGTTGGATTCTACCCTAAAGAATTATACTGATCTATAAAGGGCTTGTGTCTCTTACGTCTTTCACCTCTTATACCTTTAAGACTTCCACCTGTCTTTTACTTCTTTCTTCATGTTATTTCTTGTTTTTAATCAGGAAAAAGCCGCATCTTATTGCATAAACAGAAAGAAAAGTAAATGTTAATTCCATTGAATTTTACTCTCTCAGCTAAGACAATTTATTTAGTACTTTAGTCCATTTATATGACCAAATAGAAAAATATACTTCCTGAAGTGACAATTGATTCTGCTTAGATCAGAATCACCCTGGAGGTTCCTGTAGCTCTCCAGCAGCTAAAAAAAAAAAAAAAAGAAACAGCAGAAAGTAATTTATCTGAAGTATACTAGCCTAAATACCTATGTTATGAGCCTAAAAGCTGTGTTCAACCTGTGTCTTCACACTCACAATACCACCTGTAAACTGTTCTTTACCTCTCTCTACCAACTGATTTTATTCAACCATTTAATTTAAAGGGTGATCTCATTGCTGTCTGCATACCACATTTTACTCTGTGGGCCAGATCTTGCTGAATTACCGCAATTCAGCTCAGTGCAGGAGTCTACGTAGGAATAATAACAGGTTAATAGTAAGAGAAAGCAGCATGATGCACCACTGACGGAATTATTCTCTCCTCAACTGTAGTAAATTGAGGAGAGGTAAACCCTTGCTTTTGCACAATCTGGGTGACAAAACTGGATTAATTATTAAAGATGGTGGTATGAGTAAAACCTCTTTTCAGCTAGGCACTTGAATCTTATCCCTTAATAAGATACACCAGAAGCTGGAAAGGAGGAGGGTTGTTTGTTTGTTTGTTTTTCTTTTACCACAGTCTATCAGCATAAATACCGCTTCCTTAGTTAGAATCCATCTGCTCTGTTGACAATGTACTCAAATTGCAAGCAAGCATTTAATGGTGTCATGCTGAAGCACAACAGAGTGGATGCTGAGAGAGCCTTAGGAGTCACTGAAATGAAAAGGCTTTTCTCTTAATTTCAGTCACCAGAAGACTTTGAAAAGAACATGACATCTTAGCCATCTGAGCTATTTAAACGAGACTTTGGCAGATACACAATGCTCAGCTCTGTGGTACCTAAATAATTGAGGCTTTGAAACATCAAAGTGCTCACACCTTCAAACACTCAAGTAGCTTTATTTGAAAGATTCTTTTCACAAAAGAAGACTAACTCTGCCATTTGAGATCAATGGATCTCTCTGGAACACAGTGTCCCCACTTTAGATTGGAAGACATGGGTTGTTTACTACATATTGACTAGCAGTGTCCCAGGTGCAGAAGGCTTTTGATTAAATGGATGTCTTTGTGATGGCATGACACAATACAGAATTAGGGATGACATTTGAAAAAATGGAGGAGGGGGATCATTACAGCAAAAAATTTGAAATTCATAATAATTTTACTGCTTTTATATGTGCATTTTAGTTTATTTTTTTATTAATAAAATCTAATTAAATTTCATTTTTCTTTGCTTTGGTTTATTTTATACCCAACAGATAGAAATCTTCTCTCTTGATAGTATTACACTCAAAATGTTGTTGGTGCAAAAGGGAACAGTATCTCTTGTACTTGAAACAGGCTTTATTGTTACTTTAATTAATGTTTAACAGTCTAAATAAAAGCCTAATCCTTTTTTCTTATTAGTGCTTGTACCAATGAACATAGTGAAAATTAGCACAGAAAAGCCCTTTAGAGCTAAAATTGTTATTCAGGAAACTTACTGTGCTTACTTTACTCTGAGTTGCAGTGTTGAAAGCTTCAGTCCTTCTGAAGAGGAATGCCTGAGGTGGAGTTAAAAGTTGACTGGGTCCTGATGCAGGGAGGTGGATGATGAGCAGTGGAGATTCCTCCTCTTCAGTTTTCAGCCCACTTAGCCCTTTTATTCTCCCTTTCCCCTATTTCCTTTGCATGAACTCTCCCCTTTACATGACTTCCCAGCAAAGGTTTGCAAGTGCCCTAAAACATTGACCACTCCCAAATAATATAAAAAGCTGTTGTTTGTTACACAGTTTTGACTTCTTTATTAATTTCAGAGACCTTGTACTGTCAGTTCAGTACAGACCTGTCACCTTGTGCCAACAAAAGCTATCTTTACTGCGATAGATCGGGGGAATATAATTTTATCTTGTCTTAGCACTTACGTATTCCCATCTTTAAAGCTCAGCTATTAGGCAGCAAATTCTGTAGAGTGAAAGGAAATAAAGCGGACTTTCACTTTAGTATTCTTCTGAAAAATAAAGGTTTAAAATGCCTTATCTGTTTGCAAGACTGTTTATTTATGCTATCTGTTGATAAGCTTTAAAAATACAATTAATTAGAATGCTCTAGACAGTAGCTGAAGATCTTTAGCCACTTAGATAAGGACTTTAATCTCTAGACTGCAAAAATATGTCCTCTCTGTGTGTCTCTGAATGGTGATGATTGCTTTCCCAAGCTAAACAACTACATGCAGATCAGTACAAGGTAATGCAGTTTATCAAACCTGTAGAGATTTGTGATCCTTTTTGGGCATGAAATTGACTTGAGATTTTGCTATTCCTTTTAATTTTCTGGGAAGGAGATTATTGCAGCAATGGCAATAATATATAATCCTTTTATGTTTCCTATGCAACTTCTATTTTAGAGTCTTTATTTATATTTACATCTATATATGCACAAATAGTTATATATATAGACTGTCAGATCTAACATGGTAGAAAAATTTGCTGTTTCTTTAACAGTTCATAGTTTATGTGGATTCAAGAAACTGTCACATAAAAAAATTAAAGAAAAATCCACCTAAGGCTGCTAAATAGAAACATGCAAACACTAGCTCAAGAAATTTCCAAGGCACAAACCGTTGAAGGCTATAAGAGTGCACCAGGAAAATGTACACAGACCTGCTTGTTATTCTGGTTTGCTTTAATTGTCAGCTTTTGGGAAGTAGTGGAAAGGGAATATTGACTTAAGTGAACCTCTGGTCTCATCCAGCATGGCCAATTTTATGATCTGATGCCTTTTCTCCCTAAATGAGGTATTGAAGCAAGAATCCCTACAGCAAATCATGGAAGACATCTGATCTGATTTCATTTTAAAAATGACATGTCTATCAGCTGCAAAACTCAAAGTTTAATAGCAAAAGAGATGACATTTTCTCAAATTCTGAATTAAACGTGAGCTTTTGAACCAACAAAAGTCTTATTGCTTTCCACAGTGTGTTGTGTCAACTGCATGTTCACTCTATCTGTGACAGAAAATAAGTTTCAAAGAATGCTGAAAAGTTATATTAAAAACAAAGGCAAATGAGGTAGAAGATCATGCCATTTATTGCTTTGTTGGTAACTCTTCTGATATCCCTGTGACAGCTCCTGTCAGAGAACAGAAGAAGGTAGAACTGCAAACCTTCAAGTCAGAGATATAGAAATTTGTCTGGAATAAAACTAGATCACTGAAAAATAATCTTTTACATTTCTGCCAAAAGTCCTATACCTCTGTCTCACTGATGTACAGAAAGAGGAAAAATATGACCTCAATATTGCTTTTTCACCATTGACTCATCCCAGAATTGATACACTCGTGCTGTGGTTGCCCTGAAGTGTAATAGTGTACCATTAAATTCCAGCTGCAATACCATTATATTGCTATTAGAAAAGACTGCCGAGCAACACAATTTTTCAAATAAATATAAATTGTGAACGGCTGAAATGTGAAATGCCCTCAAGTGCCCAGGAGCAGAATTTTTAAGCGTCCTTTTTTAGTGGACAGTTATGATCTCCAGCAAAGGGATGGCTCAGTTTCTCTTT
Organism: Callaeas wilsoni; assembly: GCA_013398955.1. Classification (NCBI taxonomy): domain Eukaryota; kingdom Metazoa; phylum Chordata; class Aves; order Passeriformes; family Callaeidae; genus Callaeas; species Callaeas wilsoni. The sequence goes on from VWPU01006111.1 coordinate 57,381, forward strand.
CGATTTTTAGTGGTAGTCTTAACAGGCACATACAACAAAGAGCCATACAGAAGTCTGGGCCATGACCTCTGTGTAGCCTGGCGAAGGCACTGAAGTTCTGATGAGTATTACCAGTGAGAAAGTTACATTTTTGACCTCAAAGAGCTGGTTCAAAACCTATTGTGATTCTCAGCCCTACACAGTTGCTGTCCTGTTATTTTGTGCTTGCTTTATTTGCCTTAAACTGGGGCAAAATTAACCTAATTATGACAGAATAACACCGTAAAATTACAAGGCCCTTTATCTAAACAAATGAAACAAACACAAATCTTTATCTTTCATCAGGCTTGTCTCCCTGAAATTCACACTTCTTCGTCAAGAGGTTGTTTTTTACACCTACTCAGCTGGAATACAGTACACACTGCATGTTGTTAGCCAGCATTTTCACACCCACTTATTCATGCATATGCTAATAGTTTTCTCACTACAACTGCTGTGCTTTGTTCAGGACCCCTTACAGCTGTTTCAAGCATGCACCACCAATCCGACAGCTACTGGGTAATTTACACCTGCTCCCTACCCTGTGGTATTTCGGTGGCTGAACATACCGGATATGTATGACCGTCAGCACTGACCACAGAGACTTCATGTTCCTGCCTATCAGCTCGTAGGTGTAAAACAGATGGGATACCCAGCAGAAATGTACTGAGTGATGTTAGCTGCAAGTGGAACACTGGAGTTCTGTTCCACACCGTCACTGAACTGCACTTTGTTCACGACTTGCGGCAGCATTAATGCCAACGTTGACAAATATGCATAGATGGAGGTGCTTTTGATCGTCTAGAAATATGAGCTTAATCATTAATTTGTATTTAAATAACTACTTTAACAAGGGAGAAGCATGGTTTAAATCACAGATAGGTTGTGTGTGATTCCTTGATAAAAGTACAATCCTTATGGTTCAGCTAACTGTGCCAAACTGTGAATTACAGCTCCAGCAATTGCCAATGCCTTTTATTGCTAATTCTCCTGATCTTTGTTCATTTAATACCTTTAAATTAATGATGGAAAAATGTCCAAAATAAAATTGGGCAAATGGCAAAGAAGGTCTTCTTCTCTGTTAAAACTGCCATGGAATTTGTGGGAATTTTCTTCATTTCATCAAAACACTACATTTTGAGGACTTCAGCTTAATGACATCTGGGTATTTTAACTGCAGGATTTGAGGAAATCTGCTTTCCTTACATTTCTGTCCTATCTTTGAGCTTGGGTTGGAAGAATGTGTGGTGTTTTCAGTTATCTGCTTCTGTAAACCACAACTTTGAATATTAATTGAAGCTACAAACCACTCCACTTCATATTAACCCATTGGACTGGGAATGATGGACACACCACCCTCTCTGCCCCTATTGCTAAGGGTGGGGAAAGTTCTTCAATTGAGGTAGAACAGGAAATTCTACAGTGTGATCTCAGGGCCAGGAGCTGGACGCAATGATCCTGGTGGGTCCTTTCAAATTCAGTAAATTCTATATAGCTGTTAATATGTCTCAAGCAAATATCTACCAAGTCTGAGCACTTGTGTCACAGGAGCTGACTTGTCGAATCATTCTTTGTTTTGAGAATTGCTCTCAAGGTTGTTCATATTATTATTCCTGCATCCCTACTTATTTGAATTACAAGTCCTTTGAGGAAAGGGTTTGTTCACACAAGTATCATCACACTGGGGTCCTGTTACTCTCACGAGAGGACGAAACAAATCTGGGCTTTCTGGTCTCCTCCTATGATAAGGCTTTGTTGTACAATGAGACTTTTGTGAATAACGGCCGAAAAAATATTCTTTGTCCAAGGATTTGCTTAAAGCTTTGGAGATGTTATCTTGCGGGGATTCAATTTTTTTCTGTAAATATCTTTTTTATTATATTGATTTTTGTCATTATTTTATGCATCTTCTCCCTTTTTGGAAATCAACTGGTTACACCTCTGGTCAGGTGTTAACTGCCTCTGGAGGTTCCTTGGGAACTGATTTCAGAGTTTCTTAGGGATTCAGTTTGACTAGGGTTATTTGCTTGTATAATATTACTTCCTGTATCACAGAACAAAAAAAAAAAAAAAAACAAAAACAACCAAAAAAAAAACAAACAAAAAAAAAAAAAAAAAACAACAACAACAACAACAAAAAAAACAAGCAAAAAAAATCAAAACTTTCTTGCATTACAGTTGTAGTTTAACTATTTTGGAGGCCACATTATCCTACTGAATTCAAACACAGGAAGCATTCATGAAGTTGAAGTTTAAATGACTCGTTACTTCTGAAAGTGAAATGATCTCCTCCCTCTTCATTTATCACTCATATTTGTTTGAAACTTGACAATAAACTGATTATATTTTACTACAAAATAAGTTAACTGAATCAGCCCAGAGAGGGATCAAAGGAATCCGTGCATGATGTACACAGCAAATGAGGGAACCAGGACGAGAAGGAGCCTGGACTAAAAATAAAATTAAAGAATAATAGAATCATAGAATCATTTATATTGGAAGAGACCTTTAAGATCATCAAGTTCAACAATGACCACAGCATCACAGAATGGTTTGGGCTGGAAGGGACTTAAACATCAAATTCCAACCCCTTTGCCACATGCCCTTCCACTAGGCCAGGTTGCTACATGCCCCATCCAGACTGTTTAGATTGGTTTTGCCATCCATAGGCATGATGTCTCATGCCACACCAGCTGTCCTTTGCTTCTTATTTTTAATCTGAGTGAATGAAAAAGAAATACTACACAGGTATCTAAGGAAAAAAAGAAATTCTCCGTAACACAAGGATATCCAGGTATTTAGAACTAATCTGTTTTATTTGCTTATTTAGTTTTTTCATTATTTTTTTAACTGAAATGTCATGGGATACTAAAAGTGAATGTGCTGAAACACGTTCTAGACCTGAACAACCAGACCTTTATTTTATCAAAATTAGGAAATATGTTTCAAGACCCACTTTGCATGAAACTGCACTAATTGCTGTTAGTAGTATTTTTAGCTTCTAATTCTTTGTTGATATATTCTTAGGGTATGATGAATGGCACATTTAAGTCAGAGTTTAGCAGTGACAAGTCCTTCATAATAGCTGGGTAGGTTAATGACATTGGAGAAAAGAGTTTGTGAGTGAGCATGAGAGAGAGAGGTAATTGTTTGCCTGGCTTGTTCAGGATGTTAATATCAGCTGCATCAAATGACAGAGATATGAAAAAGAACTTGTTCCAGATGTTATATTTCAGCCCAAGATTTTTATAGAATAAGTGGACTCACAAGGTAAAAAGCTTGCACTTAGTTTCAAGTTAATGTTTTCTTTATCTTTAATAAGAATCAATGACAGACTGGCCTGCCTTTTATTACCTACAATGTCTCCTCTTATATTTTTTGCAATATTGGAATTGGAAAAAAAAAAAGAAAAAAAGAATCTTTACATAGTAAGAGTTGAAAAAAGAGAAGAATTTTATATTCATGACCTCGTCAGAATGCACAGTGAACCAGAAGGCAGTAGTAATACGTAGTTAGCTCTTGGCTGTTGTCAACCTGCTGATTAGAACGGATGCCTGGGGAGGGGTCTGTTTATTGACCTCATGAATCAAGTAGATTCCAAGCAATCTAGAACCCAAGAGAAAGAAAAGTCAGGAGAAACTCTATATGGCTCCACATGTTGAAATTCCTGGAGTTTTCTGCCTTGCTGTGGATTTCCTTTAAAAAGGGTAAAATTGTAATTTTTTCCTACTTTTGCAGATTTTCCTTGAACAAAATTTCATTTCATAGCAATTTAAGGTAAATACCATCACTCTCGACAGAGCAGGGGCAGGAATTACAGCCATGAAACCATGCCTGCAACCTCCAGTTGTGAAAGATACACATGATAGTACGTCCTGTGTGCAGAAAACAGAAACTGCACTTTTAGCTGACCACTGGTTTGGAATACGAGTAAAACACTCATCTCATGAGAATATCTGACTTTGGAGTTCAATGGTAAAGAGAAAAGAAATAAATCAATGGGTTTGGGTTTGTACGCCAGGAAGTTTTGTTCAAATTGGAAAATGTTGTGTTTCATTTTCAAGTTATTTAAGACTTTTTTTTTTTTCTCCTTTTCTTACCCTTTAAAAAGATCAATTTCAAAATGAAAATGACATTTTGAAATGAAACATTCCAGTTCATTCTGAAAATGTTGATATAAAGCATTCTGACATTTCCTAAAACCATTTTCTTTCATGTGTGCATGTGTATACGAAGACCACTTGAAGGATGAGACTTGACCTTATAAATTCATACTTGTTGATAAAACAATACAGGTAGAGGTGTGCATAAAAATGTACTTTTCTCTTGCTAAAAATATTTCACCCAGCTGTAAAAAGCCCAGAGGACTAGCTGCAGGATTTAACCAGTTATTGCGAGCTACATGAAGCAGAACAACCCTTTGCTGTACGTGCCAAAGTGTTGCAATCTGAAATAGCCACAGCCCAGCCTCCTTCAAAACCATTTTCTGTACCGTGATACGACATAAAACCACCAAAAAACAGCAATAAAAAATTATTGTAGAGATTCTTTGTCAGAGTGAATTCTGTTTTAAACACCATCTATACCAGTAGGCACAATAGCTCATAAACATCTATTTGAATACAAATGAAAAGAAAGTGACAAAATTCTTGGTCATTTAACTTTGCAAGACCACATCTCTACACCTGGCCATCCCCAGCTGCCCTGGTTTCAGGTGAGATAGAGTTAATTTTCCTTGTAGTATCCCAGGTGATGCCATGTTTCTGATTTAGTATGAGAAGAATATTAGTAAGACACTGATGTGGTTGTTCAGCAGTGCTTATTCTAAATCAAAGACTTTTCAGGGTCCCAGGCTCCGCCTGTGAGAAGAGGCACAAGAAGGCATGAGGGAGTGAGGGAACATGTCCAGGACGGATGACCCAAACTGGCTGAAAGGATATTCTATACCATAAGTAATCATGCTCAGTATGTAAACTGGGGGGACCTGCCCAGATGGAACAGATCACCGCTGGTGGGTGGGCTGGACATCAGTCAGCGGGTGGTGAGAAATCTTGTTCTGTATCACTTGTTTCTCTTGAGTTTTATTGCTGTCTCTCATTTTCATGACAATTAGTAGTAGTAAATAATTTATTATTATCTTGTCATGTATTTTTCACAGCTATGAAATAGTTCTTATCTCAGTTCAGGATGTTTACCTTTTGTTTCCACAATTCTCCTCCTTACCAGGAGGCCGAAGCGTAGCAGAGAATGCAGTACCTTGTTGCCAGCTGCAGTTAAATGTTTACAGCAATGCAAATAATTTAGTATAATATTATACTTGTATGTAAAAACAAAGCACACAGAACCCAAACCATTTCCCTTTTTGTTCTGTAGTGTCAGCAAGTCATCTTTGTAGATCACTTCAGGATGGGAGAGAAGTTCTCATTTTTCTGAAATGTTTTGCTGACCAAAACCATGTGTAACCATGTGCAGTTGAGGGATGCCACACAGCTCAGCATAGCTGAGTTCCTGCATTTCCAAATTTGCAGGAACTAGTTCTGAAGTCTGTATCGATGGTGCTCCATCTGCTTTCCTGCAGTCACCTTTCTGTTATGTCAAAGTGAGGAAGAAAAGGAATCTAAACACTAGCATTGTACCTCATAAAAACTGCAGCTCTGAAAGAAGCAAAGGGCCATGCAAATTTATCTCTATTGTCACCTCTTTCTCTCTCTCTCTTTTTCCTTTTATTTTCTCTTTTTTTTTTTTTTTTAATTAAAAAACAAATGACATGTAATTGGTTTTAATCCTGCTGAAAATTTTGAAGATTTATTTAAAAAAAAACACTGTTCAGCAAAACTGCTTTTGGGCTGTAATCTCCCTGTATTTAAAATTTAAGGACATTGGTGTGGTGCAATGTTTGAAAAGTAAAATGAGACTCTTCCAAGCGCCACATGTCAGGTACATCAAGTACAGAAATCCTTCAATGTGCTGAAAAATGTGTCATTGAGAAAGAAAACCCAGACATCTTTTCTTCTACATAAGAATGTAGAGTAAGGCACTAAAGTTATTTAGAAATTTATTTCCTAGATTACCTACTCTGATCCAATTGGTAATAAGAACTCAGTTTTGCAGATTCACAGTTCAAGAGAGAAATATGAGAAAACACAGTAAAAGAAGATTAAAAAGCAAAATTGCTAACAAAAATGAAAGACAAAATATTAAAATAAAATCTAAGGACAAAAAGCAAAGTTCATTTTAATGCGACTAGAGCTAATGACTGCAAGCCTCAATTTCTGGAGTATTACTCAAAAGGGTGTATCTGCATTAAATGTATACTACTTCAGGTAACAGAAACCCATCTGATAAACTAGAAAAATTAGTTTCTTACTTATAATCTACTGTAATCTAGACTGTGATTTTTGTCCAAGGGGAAGGGTATGCATATTAGTCTTTACCACTTTGACAGCTATAAAAGTCATGATATAAAATGAGATCAAACCAGATGTGTATATTGGTTTTTATTCCATCTGCATTTTGATGATAACTCTATTGAAAAACAACAATTTAAAACAATTATTTGATTTCAACTACATGTAAATATCTGTAGATTATATTCCAATTTCCTAAATAGAAGTTCTTCATATTATTTTGGAGGTCCCTGGGGGTACTTGCTAGACCATGGGAAATTTTGGGAGTCTAAAACAACATCAAATGCTTATAGAGCTCAAGAAACTGAATACCACTATTAATTTAAGTGTCACTTTATATTATGGGCTGCATGACCACAGAGCAGATCACTCATGCTCAGGGAATTTGAATAAACTCTGTTAGGGCAAAGCTGCACTGATATTGCCCTATGTTTTCTTTGACCATTGCTTTCATATATCATACAACATATGCATGGAGAAAAGGAGGCTTAGGGGACACCTTCTTGCTCTCTGCAAGTGACTGTAAGGAGGCTGTACCCAGGTGAGATCTGCCCAGGGAACAGTGGAGTCACCATCTCTGGAGGTATGCAAAAAACCTGTAAATGTGGCTCTTGAGGATATGGCTCAGTGGTGGATTTAGCAGTATCAGGTTTACAGTTGGACTTGATGATCTTAAAGGTCTTTTCCACTCTAAATGATTCTATGATTCTATGAAAAAAAGGGAGTTGAAGGGCTCATTTCCAGTGAATTTCATATTATTGATTAACTGATATTTAGACTCCTGAGGCATCGCTTCTCATTGTGCAAAATAAGCATAAAAACACTACAAGCAATTAATTGCATGGGGTTTGTACTATGCTTTGAGATGGCCTATCAGCCCTTTATTAATATTAATGAGAAGAATTAGTACCAAAGATCAGGGATCCATGATAGCTGGAAGAACCTGCAAGGACCCTCCAGCTCTCATGCTTTATTATTTTTTAATCAAAGTGTCTGTCTTGAAGGCACAAAATTAAAGAACGGAGTCCTTTATGGTTCCACAATGATTCAAATTAAAATGATCTATACTTGCATAATTCCAATGAGCTATTTTGTGCTAGTTAAAAACAGTTAAAAATTGCATAAATGAATGATTTAAGGGCTGCAGCTCTCTAATCTTAATGAAAGCACCGTTTTTTTGTATATTTCTCAACCCACACATGGACTATAAATCCAACACAGAAGAGTAAAGGAGGAAGAACATATTTGATGGCAAAATTCTACTAGTGAGTTATATTGAAAAAAGTTGGGATTTGGGATCATGGGCAATATTTTTTACTTGTCCAAAAATACAATTATTTTCCTGTAGGTATATAAAATATCCTGTCTTACATTTATTTTTATTACAATAGGATTTAAATGTCTCATCAAAGCTGGCTTTTCTGGTAGACTCTCTACACAATAGTTAGTGATCAACCAACTTCATCTCTGTGAAGAGCTGTTCGCAAACAATATAAAATTACAGAAAAGACAGAAATGGAAGTGGAAATGGCGAGTAGCCTATGGCCATCCCTCAGGTGAAGAGCAGAACTGGGGCTGCAACCAAAATGCAGTTGGTATTTAATGGATTAAATTGCTTCTCTCAAATTTGTGTTATTGTAATTTATGTAAATTAGATAATCAGTGAAATTCAGATAATTATTTTATAGTGTACTACTACACTAATTATATAAAATAAAGGAGAATAGAAATCATTAGATCAAGACTCTTCCTTTCAGGTGTCTTTCTTGATCCCTGAAAAAAAGTGCAAAATCTATTAGCACTGACATACACCAGGTAAATGAGGCTTCCACATCTGTCTAGGCATTGCAACACAGAAATCAGTGTGATCTGGAAAACCCTCCCAAGACTCCAGAAAAGTTCTTGAGCCATTACTTTATGCTGGCATTGTTTCCCACACAAGCGTACTGGAGGTAAGTTGTGCTTGGCCTATAGCAGAATCAAGATGCATCATCATTGCCTTACTGTAGCGGGATTTGGGCAAGCTCTAATTCCCATATACTGTTTGGATTCATGTCAAAGTACAAAGATCTTCAGTGCCTTTAGCAAATCCTCAAAGAACCACTCTGTGGATTGTAAGGCATAGTTCAAATATCTGCAGTCAACCCACAGTCGGGGTATCATTGATACAGCATAATGGATCACTGGAGTACTCTGCAACTGCACACAGAGAAATCCTAAATCCACGGATCATGAACATGACAGATTGCAACAGTCTCTTCAAAAAGTTTACAATCTCTGATACATATGTGGATTTAGAGAACAGTAGATTTCTATATGCGTACCTCCTCTGCACACTAAGAAATCTGACAGAAGTTGTGGTGTATGAAAAGCATGAACATTTTAATAATTACGCTTCTAAGAGGGAAAAAAACCCCTCTTTTCAAACATATAAGATGTCCACCAGCTATCAATGTTGTCCCCTCCAGCCGCGTCAAGAGGTTCCATGCAACATTTCTGATTGTAGAACTAGAACTTAAAATCTACAGAGTTGCTTTTATATCAGTGTATTACATAAATTTTGTGAATGGGAGCAATCATCTGGTCCCAGTTCCCCAAACGGTCTAGTGAAAATGAGATTAGAACAGTTGCAAAGCTCCTGTGATGACTTGCAGCAGATATTATTGTCCTTAATATTTTAGCGCAAAGGAAAGAAAAATTTACGCATAGGTCAGCTTTTCCTACCTGTTAGTATTAATTGAAAGAGTGTGTTGGTTAATTCAGTCCCTATGGTTCAATCGATATGTTCTCCCAATGAATTTCTATAAGGATATCGATCTTCATCATCTCTGAGTTCAGTTTTTCATTATAAACATTTTAACTTTCTTCGCTTGCTGAAAAAGCCAGGAGCATGAGTTTAAGCCTCACCCAGGCTACGGACCAGGGTAAATAAATGTAAATGTGAATGTGTCCTGGGGCATCAAGGTTAGAAGCTGAAGGTAGCGCCTTTTGTGACACTAATCACACGGTCGCTCTGACACTGGCTAAAGAAACCTTTGGCACATACATCACCCTGGTGAGCTGTTTTTGCTGCGGTGGATCCTTGACCTTAGTGGTAACCTTGTCTCTAGCCAGGCCTGAATTTACCCACGGGAATTTTTAGCAGTTATAATAAACTGCACATGAAATGGGGGACAGGGAGAAGGGACTTCAGCTGATGTATTTGCTTCGGTCTACACTGAAGTAATCTCCATTCTGTTACACCACTTCATGAATTTATGCCAAGCCAAGCTATATAAAACACCACATCCCACTTCCCAGATAGGTGACAGATGCTTCTTTTCCACTTGACAGGTGCTACCAACAGTGTATTTAAATTGTGTATGTTCTTTGGCTTGCATATTTCTATCTGCAGCAGCAAACCTCTGCAACACATTAGATCACAGAAACACAGAAGTGGTCATAAAGGACTCGAGCTAGTTGGTTTTCTTGCTCTTGGTGCTGTGTCCCCTCTGGTTCAGCTAGAACTTCTGAATAAGCTGCCGTGATTTTTCTTAGCGAAATTTGCAAAAGAAATTTGCTCTGGGACTGAGACCATGCATGTCAGATAACAAATTTATACGGCTGGCATACAATGTGCGTGGCCCAGAATGTAAGGCTTGATAATGGAAAACCTGACAAAATCATAAGTGGTCCTAGTGGGCAATACTATGATACAGCGTTATTATGCCAGATTTCCAAAAACATATATTACTCAAGAACTGAAATTACTGTTTTGCAGCCCAGGAGCTTGTAATGCATTGAATAAACTATAGTTTCTGACTAATATTTGCATGCCTGTCTAAGAATATGTAAATGTGACAGTTTCCCTCCTGGAAAAACCAAAGTCCCTAATGAATTGAAGGGCCAAACATGCAAATAAACCTCATGATTCACACATGTGTCTCTCATTTAATTTTTCAAAATGTATTTTGCATTTTGATTACGCTACAAAATGCAGCATGGAGGGCAGAGCACTGAGAAAAATAGAAGTGTGTGTACAACATATTTTTCACATCAAACAATGTGATTTACTTTAATCATTTCAGGAGTAACAAATAACGGCAAGTGCATGATTTGAATGCCTTCCAGGGATATTTAATCAAGCTAAAAAAAAAAAAGTGATGCTAAAAAGTGATGCTATATACATATATATATATATATATGCACTTTTCAGGCTGTAGGCCTGATTTTTCACTCAATCACTCTCCTCTGGTATAATACTAGTTTTGACTTTAACCAAATTGTATTTGATTTTTGCATATGTCAGTGTGAGGAGATTCATGCTTTAGATGCCTCTGCTGTGACAGAACTGAAAGAGTTCTAGTTGACTGTGTATATATTGCTGGACAAAAATAAAATCAGTATTATTTATTTAGACTCTCAGATACATTCAGCTATGCAAAAACTCTCCAAGTAAGAGGAAGTTCACTCAGGAAATACCCGTCACTGCACCCCTGAGTGATGCAAAGAACTTTACATTAAGGTTCCCCAAACTCTTACAGGTGCAGGCAGAAAGTGTTTAACTTTCACTTGTCCTTCTTCTCAAGGTCAGTGAAGACAAAGGGCAGTGGAGGAGAATATCCTCCTTGAAAATTCTTCTAAGAGAAAAGACAGCAGATGTCCTCTGGCAAGTCTGGTTGCAGAGGTTTTAAGGCACATATTTGCTCAGCCCTCTGGCTCACAGCCTCCAAGCTATTCTACTCTAAAAGAGTTGCAGGAAAAAGAAACCTAGCTGAAATTCACCACTTCAGAAAAGAGTTAATCCAATGACGGAATTCAGTACAACTGAACTCCCAGATGACACAGCTGAAGGGTGGCTGCTCCTGCCACCCCCCATGTAGGGGTAAGAAGAAGTGGATCTTAGGCTGGGTTGTGGCAATCCCAAAAGAAAACTTTCACCAGGAGATGGCCCTCAGCACCCAAACACTGGTACTTGCCAGTGCCCAGCATACCGGCAAGAAATCTGCAGGGTAAAAGTGCCTTATTCTCAATTTATCAGTGGTATCTTTACTTCAGATAAGGATTAGAACATTTCAGAACTTCATACGCAAGACAAACTATTGCAGTTGAGCTACACAATTTTCTAGGATTTACCTAACAAATGGCATCTGCTTTTCTCTCTTTTTAGGGATTCTCTTAAAAAATTAAAAGGATCATTTTTGGATTGATTTGGTCAAGAAGGTGTTTTGTTGGGTTTTTTCCCCTTCATTTAAAACACAAAGATAAAAAATCTGCCTCGATTTTTTTTCTTTTCAATTTCTAAACACTGATTTTTATTTTTTTTTCTTCAAATACTATTTTCCAGTCAGCTTTAAGGTAATACAAGTAATAACCAAGCCAGACCAAAGAAGGTGATTTTTTCATAACTGTCAAATAATGACAACATAAAGAAGGGACAAATAGGATCCTGAAATTAATCATGCAGAATGGATCACAGTGAATGTCCTCTCTTTCTGCCCAAAAGATGCATTTCATTTTCCTATCTTTATTCACATAGAGATTCAGCCAGAGAAAGCTGCCTCCAAAAGCCATTTCTTTAAGATACCACGAAATAGAAAGGTTAATAGTTAACGCTGTGAAGAGTCCCATTATTAAAACTGCTTTGCCATGCAATACCAGGACAAATGGAAAATGAAAATTAGCCTAGACATCTACAACCTCACAAAGGAGATTCAAAGTCTCTGGGGTTGTCATTCCAGCATCTTTACATGATAATCAAGCAGGTTTTGTGTACTTACTGTAGTTAATGACACCTCTTCCCATTTTCATTTTGTTGCAAGCACAGAAAATATAACCAATAATGTGCATGTTCTTTTTTCTTTGAGGGGAGGAAAGGGGAAAAAAAAAGAATTTAATTGACAGATAAAACGGATGTAGAAAGGGTAATTTCATTTTCCATCAGAAGAAGTAAGGTTTTATGTTGGGAATTAAATTAACAGCACATGAAATTGGCTTTTCCTAAGTTCATATTTTTTAAACTTTTTTTTTTTTTTTTTTATAAGAAGAAGAAGAAGAAGAAGGAGAAGAAGAAAGAAAAAGACCCCCAAACCAAGGTAGAGTTGTAAAAAGCCTGACAATGAGCACAGATGATTTCCAAAGACGATAAAACTTTCCCAGTGCAGTGTGGTTGTGGGCCTGCTTGCTTTTCAATCACTCTACATTTTCTGCTTGTGTGATAGTAAAAAGTTATGCTTATAAATGTTTCCTGATTTCTTTGTGTGATGTTCCATCCTCCAACTCCAGCTGGTTTCAAGCTGCACTCCCCACCCCACATCTTTTCCTCTCTTTCCTCAGCTTATTCAAGTTGCCTGCGGGTTGTGATTTATCTTTGCAGTTAATACATTTGTATTCACGTAATTTTTTGCTTCTGTTTGGCTAGGCAAATCTCTATTGGAATACCAATATGTAGGGATTTCCATATTGTCATCACTGACAAAATAGCAACACGGGACTAAAAAAAAAAAAAACATCTAAGTGATGAGCAAGAAAAAAGTATGCAGAAAAGGGAAAAACCATTTTGAAATCACAAAATGTAGTGTCTTCCCCCTCCATCTTTAATGCATAAAAGTGAAGTTAATGACAAAACCCCTTGCTAATGTTGTGCTTAGGAGAAACAAAGAGGATATTTCTAAAGAGTTCCCTTGATAATTTATCAAGACAAGTGTAAAAATCAACTATGAGCCAAGGAAAGACAAAAATGCATGCTCTCACACACATGGTATGTACCTATTAAAAAACCCAAGCAAACAAAAAAGAACACTCATCCCTCAAAATTATATCAACAATGATGAGTAGCATTATAATCAACCACAAACTGGATTGTTTTGAGAGTTTTCCGTTTCTTGGTAAGTTGAAAACATAAGTTCTTAGGTTTAAGTACACAACAAAAATATTTTAATAATTTTTATTCTTTAAAAATCTGCTATTGTTCCAACAGCCTAACATCCTTTACTACAAGAAGGTCAAATTTTGCAATAAGTTTTCATGTAATTAATTTTTTGCTCAAAATCTCAAGGCAGTTTGTGGGACTGGTGTAATTTTCAGGAGTATCACACGACTTCAAATGTCCCTGAAGTGAACACCAGCTCAGAATCCTTGAGCAAATTCATCAAAATACTCAAGAGGGACTCAGTGCTAAGGATATGGACCTGGTAATTTAATCTTCAGGAGTTTGATGTATTTCAGTAGGTGATGGACAAACCTGTGGGTGTCATTGTAGTGAGCTGATCTTGGTCAGCTGCCAATCACACCCATCCAACTGCTCCCTCACACAGTGGGACACAGCAGCAAAATGGGATGACAAAGTTCATGGGTCAAGAAGAAGACAGGGAGATCACTTACCAATTACCATTGCAGGCAAAAGAGACCACTTGGTGAAAATTAGCTTACTGCCATTTCGAATGGACTTAAGCAGGGAGAAACTAATTTAAAAAAAAAAAAAAAGCCATGCTTCTCTTCCCACCACCACTTTTTCCAGGCTCAGCTTTACTCCTTCACCCTGAGCCTTTTTACCTCACTCCCTTGGGGTGTGCAGCTCAGTGGGGATGGTTATGGTCCATGCACTACAGTTTCTCACTGCTTCTCCTTCCTTCTCACACTTGTTGTCTAGTCCAGAATGGATCCTTCTCATGGGATACTGCCTATTTCAGGAATATCCACCTGCTCCAGCTGGAAGTCTTCCACATGCCAATATAATCATATTTACCAATGATGCAGCTGGCTTTTAAATATATTTTTAAAATTATTTCCTAAATATTCACAACCAAAATAATCGTATTACTTTTGACATCCCTTTCAAGTGAAGTGCCTTTGATTTAGATGTGATTCAGATAACATGGACAAGTTGCTAAAGTTGCTATGTTGCCACTGGAGAAACTGGACACTTCTGAAGGCCATCAGATTTCCAGGACCTGATTTTTGTAGTCAGCCTCTACCTGTTGACTGTAGAAAGGGTGAAGATGGAAGTATCTTTATGCTGAAAGGGAAGCAGAGCCGCCAGCAAAGGCTTATAAGCAAATATATATAGAGGTGCCTCAGCAGGAGACCTTTTACCTTCTGCCATGTCAATGAGTGCATCAATGGGCATGGGAGAAGTGTGTGCAGGCAGATGAGCACACCAGATCTTCCTCAGCAAGAGTCTAGGCATCTCCCTCTCTTCCCTCTCAGCAGACATTAGATACTGTCTGGTCCTTACCCATCAGTCTGGGATGGTCTTAGTGTCACCCAGTCTAAGGTCATAACTACAAAGAAAGTATTAGTGGTTTAATTCAGGGGTTTTTTTGGTTGTTGGGGGTTTTTTTTGGTCTTTTTTTTTTTGGTTATTGTTGTTGGGTTTTTTTGTTTTTTGTTTTTTGTTTTTTTTAATGTTCTGACAGAGAACATGTTTATTTTGATATTTAAAGCTACATGGTATTTTTTGCATTTCCTCCTCCCCCCATCCTCTTCTTATTTTTTTCTCTAGCCACGTGATAGCTGGGGTTCTGTGAACAGATTTAAACATTATCCTGATAAGTTCTGAGGGTGATTCAGTCACTGCGTGCTGGCTATAAAGAAAGAAAACAGGTGGTATTCAGAGAATCACAGAATGGTTAGGGTTCAAAGGGAACTTAAAGATCACCTATTTCCAACCTCCCACCATGGGCAGGGACACCTGGCACTAGACCAGGTTGCTCAGAGCCACACCCAGCCTGGCCTTGATTCCTTTTCCCTAGCTAAAGCTAAAGGTTAGAAAACATCCCTTAGAAACAATAGATGGAAAGTTCCAACTCTAAGTAGCAATTGCTCATGATGAATGTGCAAAATAGGCTCAAAGAAACTTCATCTAAAAGTATTTCTTTCCACTGCTTGATTAGTTCAAATATTGAGAATTAATTTTCAGACATTGTTTATCAGGGCAGCATAGTCTTCGTCTGATACAGAAGTACTACTTGGGCAAGATGACATGACTGACCTGTCTTGATATTCCCAAACCTGATGCAAAGAAGGAACAGGAATGTTTATTGGGGATGGGGAAAATACACACAGTTGTCCTTCTCTGCAGTGTGCCATGCTTGGACAGGACTAAGCAGGGCATGGTTCACAGTGGAACCTGTGTAAAAGACAAAGGTTCTTCAGTGAGGAATTTGAGGGAATGGAAGAAATTCTGACAGGATGTAAGAACCTCTACAAATTTTACCATGTTTACTGCCCAAGTCAAACTGACTGATTTTTGTACCCCACCTGCCCCACCCCCATCCCATCTCAATTTGGGCAGATATTTCATCAGAAGAAAATAAAATACTAGCAAAATAGTGGTTTGGACAGCTACAGTTCTGAGAGAGAGGATGAAAGAAAAAAGGAGCCACACCAAGCGAATATCAGTTATGTCACTTAATTTATTACTGCCTCAAATGTAGGCAAATTGATGACACTGGGAGCATTACACAACACCCCTCTATAATGAGAGCTGAATACTAGCTTCTAAGAGCTTCTTTATGTCCTGATATACATAAAAATAAATGCACATAAATATATATGTGTACACAAACATATTTACACATATTTAAGTATATGTATTTGAACCATATATGTAGTTATACAGATCCATAGCTATATATATATATGTATTTTTGTTTGTGCATGTTTAGGCATAAATAGATGTTTCATTTCTCTAAGTGTGATTTTACTCCTGTTTTTCCAGTACAGTAGGTAGGATCAGTCAGGAGGGAGAAAATCCACCATAAGAAAATTTACATTAAAATTAAATTAATAGGTAAAAAACAAAGAAGATGAAGAAGAAGACACAGGGAGAGAAAGAAAGACAAAAAAAAATAAAAGAGGGAAAGAAGAAACAGCAAGCATGAGATGAAGGTATGCATTTTAGGGTGACTGCATTCTCAGAGAATAAGGGCTTTATCTTGATTTCCAGCTCTTCTTCTAACAATAAGGGATAGCATCTCGGAAAATGGAACTTCTTTTTTCTTTTGCTGACCTGCTTAAAAAAAAAAAAAAAAACGCAGTATGAAAAAAAAATCTCCATTGCTGAGATATTTCCTTTTTCTTACCTTTCTGCTGATAAGAACTCTCAGTGTTTCTGGATAAGAAGAGATACTTTATTGTCTCCTGCAAAGATATAAGAGAAGAGAGGGGAAAAAACAATGCCTTTTGTTAGAAAGGAAAGCAAGTGCAATTTGAAGAGTGATTGTAATAGACAGTATTGCTGAAGGCAAACAGAAGCTAAGAAGTAAGCGTTTTAGAATATTATCCTTCCTTAACATTTTGATAAAGTTCCTGAAAATGGGAGCCACTTTTGCCTCTGCAGCACTTTAATTTCCTATAATCATCTCTGATGGAACAGATGATACACACAGAGTTACCCCAGGTATTGTTTAAGTGGGGACTGAATTACTTTTATACTATCACTAAATGATTGAAAAAAGGAAGGAAAACACGTTTTCAGGATTACTCTGCTTCCATGCTGCAAGCCCAGCATAGCGATGCTCTCACTAATTCTGTTTAAACTGCATTCCAGAAGTATTCACAAGTCAATTTTTTTAAAGCCATTAAAAAGAATGTACAAGCAACATAGTGTGGAAAGCAGAGGCAATGTTCATTATCAGGCCCAGAAGAAAAGGACGCATTGAAGAGAAAAACCCACAAACTACAGGACTTTGAGGAATTTGCTAGTTATCTTTTCCACTTGGGTGACTTTAGGCTTCACTACCAAATTGAAACACCATTTTCTGAACAATAATACTATACATTTTTTTTGACATCACAAAAGAATGCTTTTAAGGCATAAAAAATGTATTTCCCTTATGTAATCAAAAACAAAACTCTATAAATTATAATGCTATGTACAGTCCAATTCCTCCATTCAATGCATTTAAATGGTATGTGCTGATTAAGCTCTTAGTCATTTATGTTAAATGTCTAATGAAAAGCTCTTTGAATCTGGTTTAACCCATATTAAATGCCCTAGTGGTGCCCCTGGAATTAAAAAAAAGGAAGAAAATTAATCCTATTCTTTGTTCCCTTTATACATTTTAATAAATTATACTGCATCTTCCTAATGCATTTATGTCTCAGACAAAATGCCAAATGGTCTGATCCTTTCAACAAAAAGCCAGGGAACAAATTTGCACATTAAAATGTAGAATGATTCAACAATTCAAGGCATAGTGTTTTCCAAAAGATGATGTGTTTTCTATGTTTCTTAATAAATCTGCATGATGATTTCTGCTTTGTGTGTAAGCAAGCTCTGTTGAAAGTTTGCTGAGTTTATATTTTTTTTTTTCTTTCACTTTAAACAGCTTAACAGAATAAACATAATTTTCAAAATGCGCTGGATCCCAGAGCATAATATGTTGTACGAGGTGTTCAATAAGCTGGCAGTAAACAGGACCATAGATAGTCCAAGTAAACCCAGAATAGTCAAGGTGTCCTCTCCATGTCTCATTTATGTAGAACCACAGAGATTCAGCATTGGAACCAAAATCCAAATCTTTCAGGTCTAAGCTCAAATCACATGGCCAGATAACTTAAGGGATGGTTATTAAATTTGTTTTTAAAAATCTTTAGGGATGGACATGCCTCAACCTCAACAAAACACCATTTTCTTTCTCTTTTATCTTTCCAAAAGTAAAAATACAACAGACTTCCTTTACCAACTCTGTTATACAGGATAATTTTTCCAGATGCAGAATCAGCTGACTGTTTCTTGCTCTTTCCCCAAGAATATAAAAAGTAGTCAGTTAATACCATATTCCACCATGTTTCTTCATCTGAAAATGGTCTCCTCATTTTGACTCCAAGCTTAGAAGACTTGCAAGTTGTTTCAACACTGAAAACTTTAACACTGAGACTTTAATCAGAATAATTTCAACACCAACAAAAACAACAGTAATAATGTAAATAGCTCAAAAAGAAAATTAAATAAGAAAGAGAAAGACTTATGTCAACAGAATTCAAGATATGGGAAACAGAGTATAACTAATGATTAGTTACATATGTGTGGAGAAGTGTGTAAGGGAAAGAAATAGATTGCACAAGTATGCTCTGTTTCACCCTCATTACTAAAACATTCCTTTAAAGATTCCCAGGACTTCTCCGGAATAAGAAAAATCTATATCTACAAATTGTCACTGAGAGTCTTCAAAAATACTTTTGAAATACACTTACCATTACAGGGTTTCTGTTTCTTCATTTAAAGGAAAAATATTTATTTGCTTTGTATCAAGTAGTGGTCCAAAGTGGAAATTACTAACATTATTAAATATGACTTTGGTACTAAATCTTCCAGGAAATGAAGAAATACAGTGATAATTAATGGTAAAGAACAGCTAGATACTGTAGATTTTAGTATTGTGGACTTTAGATGATTTGCAATAGGTGGGTGACTCCTGAAGAACTCAAGGCCTAAAGGTCAATGACTTCCTCCCTGAAGGCAAGATGCTAATTTTTCTAGATTTTTTACCCTGAAACTCTCGGTAGTTAAAGCCTCCTATTTCTGTGGCTTAATGACAATCCTGAAGCCACAATAGCTTACTCATAAGTATATTATATTATCAGTAATAGCAAAGTCACATTTCCTGAAATTCAATGTGTTCTTGCTATGGAATCAGGACTTTGAAACTCCTCAAGCCCTAGAAGAAAATAATCACAAAAAATTTTCAGCCTAAACTTCTTTATGTGCATGAGGAAGGATCCTGGAAGGTTTTCTAGACTTGCAAACTCTTCACTGAAAACAGAGTAGATAGAAACAGTGACAGCTATAGTCTTATTTATGTCAGTTTAAATTTATGCTCCTGTGATCCCTGAAGACCCACACCTTCAAGGTCCCTTTTGCAGATCTGGGAGTCTGAAAATATGATAACTCTGTGTCTAGTAAAAAAACCCAAACCCTTGGAAATTCAGTACTTCTACCTTCATGTCTTCAGATTCCTTTGCTTCCTCATCTGATCAGTCACTTCCACACCACCAGTAAATTAAATGCAATACATTTACCTCTGATGTGAGAAGGCTTGCTTGTCTGTTCTAATGAATCATTTCTTACCATGGAAATAATTTTTAAATGGCAAAAATGGCAATGTTTGGATATGTTTCTGAGATTTCAGTTGCTTATAGTGACTCCCTTTGTTCCAATTCTTTTAGCTGGTTTTGTTTGAAGAGAAGCTAGAGTGGATAACCTGATTGAGGATAAGAAAATGAGGTTGTCAGCAGTGGAAAGTTAGGATGTTATATGCTGGACCAGCTGTACAACATTCCTGCTGGGTACAGCTGTAAACTGCAGTGCATAAAGCTGCAGTCGGTGCTTCTGTGGCCTAATGAAAAAAAAAAAAAAAAAAAAAAAAAGGAACTTACAAGAAATTCAGGGAAATTGTTTATGGATATGAATGGGATATAAGCAAAGGTGTTCAGTGTGTAGAAATTATCTCTTCTTGTTACAGGCTGCCAGTGGTAGAGAATAATAGGAATGAGACTGTTAAGGAGGGGAGGAAAAAATAAAAAAATACTCTCTCCCTGTGATGTACATTCCAGCTTCCTCCTGCAACTATGCTCCAAACCACTGTCACAGGCAGGTGTTACATCCTGAAGATGAATCAGCAGCAGCCCACAAACATCTGAAAACACCTGGCACAAGCTTCCCCAATTTGTATTTCCCAGCTCTCTAGTTAACTAACAGAACTCAGTAGCATGTTGAGAGTGCAGGGTCCAGTAAACTGCAGAGGTTTCACATAGAGAAAGAAAGTGGGCAATATAATCGAGTGTTTCTGTAATAGGTCTCCTCACTTCAGAGCTGTCTGAATATTCATCCGCAGTCATGCTCTATACTTTCCTTGTGCCATATTACAATTACCTTCCATAGGGCATCACTCACCTTTGCATCCACAGCCATAAAATAAATGATTTGGGCTGAAGTGTTCTGTTGGGCACAGAACAGATGGTACTAGCCAGAGAAAAAACCAGCAACACCTGGTTTCAGATACTCAGGCAGCAAATTCCCTGCCCCCAAAGCCATGGCTCATTATTCAGTCCAGATAATGGACAATTCAGACAAACTTTAGCGATTTAAATCTCAGTTTCTGAAACCAACCAGACTCTTCAATTCCCTCTGCAGATCCAGCTTTGCCTTGGTTACAGCTGTCCACAGCTGTTCTCTGGATGGACTTTTCCATACATATGAAATCCTTCCCTAATAACAAATATATACGTCTGTAGCTGTTTCAAGCTGTTTTCTGTGTAATAGTCCCAGCAGCTGTTTTCACTTCAGTGGTCTCCTGTTGAGCTGTTATTTAAAAAAAGTTATTTTCCAGTTTCTTATCTTCATTCATTAGACCTGTCATCTTCAGAACCAAGTTTTAAATTTTTCTTTTTCATACCCATTATTTGATACCCCTGCAGAACATATTGTGTTTACCCTGAATTCCTCTACAGCCACTGCCATGGTATGTTTACTTGTAATGCTTAAGCTATTGTTTGAGGAGCAACTAGAAAGCAGAGAATGACCACAAAACTCCTTTTGTGGGGGGGCACTTTAGACTTTACAGATATGGTCAGATTTCCTTGTACTGCAGGTTTCTTCGTTATGTCTTGTACTTCATCATCAAAATCCCAACTTTTTGTGCAGAATAGTGCGAGACAGTAGGTGATACAGATATCCTAAGATTCAGAAATGTAGGTCACATTCATAACTGGAAACTAGATCTCTCACTGTTTGAAATCTGGGCCTATCTCTTGTGCTGCAAAGCCTTTAGGAACAGTAACATTCTCTCCACATTACTGGACTTTATAATTGGCTTGTTTTTATTTGCACCTTCAAAATAAACCATCAATAAAAGAAACATATTTGTTTTTCAGGACCCTTAAAAGTGAAAAGAATCACATTGATTTAATGTCCCAGCCCTTCTCGTTAGGGCCTCCATGAAGTTTGGGCATCTTTCCTAATCAATGAACTTATGGAGAAAATCTGTGTCAATGTCTGCCTGCTTCTTGCAAACATAATCAGAAAAAGCCAGCAGCCATTCTCAGGGGATAAATTAGTCCAATCATACCTTAACATATGGCCACTTCACCTTCCTCCAGCACAACTATTTCCACAGAAAGAAAAAAGTGTGTGTATGGCTCCATAGTTAATAAGGGAACTGCCCTCTTTCAGTGTACTCTCTAGGCACTCTTGAAAGATTTTAAAGAATCAGTAAGCCTCAAACAAAACCATCCCTGAACTGAATGCTATCACTGCAGCTCCTTGGTGTGTTTCACATCCATGTAATGTGATCCCAGACTGCATTATGCTGGCACCTGGGCGAGTGACAGGGCATGGGTCCCGTTCTTTGCTTTCATAACCTTTGAGGTGAATTTAGGGAAGTTTCTTGCCCTCATCTGGCAACTTCTTTCAGCAGCAGACCAGCAAATCTACATAAGGTCTTCAAGGTCTCAAACGGCATATGATTATTTTACAGTTAAGCAAACTGATGCTGAGTGATTTGCCAAATGTCAGAAAGAGAAATGTTTATAGGACTCACGAGACCTTACTCCCAGTCTGGAGGTCTACTCGTTAATGACATTCCTTTCTTTGGCAATTCTTCATGAAGCTGGTATGATTCATCCACCACCTGCTGTACAATATAGCTAGGCATGACATCTTGCAGCAAGATTTACTCCTAGGTGCTACATGCTGATGACAGTTTGTAATTAAGGGGACCGCTTTTTTCTTCTGTTTCTCCCCTAAAATGAATTATTTCATTCCACAGACCTTAATGATTTTCATTTGCTCTTAATTAGATAATTAAACTATGAGTTCAGATCATAACATGCTGCATTAATGATATCCATTTAATCAAAATGTCCGTTTGTTTTCATTATATTATTTTTAGTTAGAAATGTTTAAAGAAATTCTATGTTAGTTTATTTTTTCTTCCTCTTGGCCTTTTGTTATTTATTGTATATAAATATAATCTTCAGAAAATGTTAAGATGATGATGATGATGATGATGATGATGATGATGATGATAATAATAATAATAATAATAATAGTAACACCAGCTGCTACTGGGTTGTTTTTCTTTTAGATAACAATACCATGATATGTAAATTTGTTGGCATTATACTGCCATAACAGAAATGGAATAATCATATATTCAACATTTTTGAAAGTTTGTAGTTATCACGGTCCATCTAGCATGGATATCACCTTTCAGAATATGTTAGGGAAGATTCTTGTTGGTTATATGTTCTCCATAGACACTGAGAAACAAAGGTAACTGAAAACAAAAGTCATCTTTTAAAATACTGTTTCATATATTTGCTAAATAATTTCCATTTATAAAAAACCAAGATTCTTCTATAGAACACTACTGATTTTGTCTTCCTTATCTCCCATGAAGATTTAATTGCCTCAGGTGTCTAACTCAAGACAGAAGCAATGGAAGTCATGTTATTGTTCACAATATTGTAAAAGTTTCTTTCCCCTAAGATATTTCTTAGGATAATTTTACTTTTATTTTATTTTATTTTCCATTCTTACAATGCATGAGAGCAGAATTAGTACATAATTTTTCAAAAGAAAAAACTGCAAATGATGAACCAAATCACGTAGCATGTTAAAACCACAGAGAAAATGAATGGCTACCTGTCCTGCGACTTTCTTTTAAAAGACCTCCCCGGCCTTGCCAGAAATTTGGCAGATAATCATCCTTTAACATGACAACTCCATTAATGAATGCCCCGGCTCTTTCACTTGCTGACTCATAGCAGAATGTCTCTCTTAATAGAATACCAACTGCATCAGCCCTTTTTCTGCTGTTACAATAGATTGAGAAGTTTTCTACAAAATCATGCCGTGAATCGAATTAGTGACAACACTGAAGCTTCTTGGTAAAAACAAAAATGGAGTCAGGAGCTCCAGCCACCAGGAGCATTTATTTGGGAACCTGAATATTTTGGTACCCCTGTAAGAAAACATGAGTTCTTCAAGGTTATAAAAATAAGATTGTTGACACAACTATCCTGTGAATCCTTGCTATGATCATGCAGGAATTGGAATACAATGATCCTTGTGAGTCCCTTCCAACTCAGGATATTCTATGAAACCAAACTTGCATAAATACATCCCTGCAACTCACTTGTGCAAGATTAGTGTAGAAAAATGATGTTTGAACTAAGGCACTAAAATTAAAACCATAAGGAAGGCTTAAGAGCTTGGGCAAGGCTTGTTGCCTTCTTATGGGAGGGAGAGAAGGAAGGACGGAAGGAAGGAAGGAAGGAAGGAAGGAAGGAAGGAAGGAAGGAAGGAAGGAAGTTTTTTCTCTCCTCTTTGAATTTTGATAGTTAATTATACATCTCCTGCCATCTAATTGGCAGTATTATCATAGACAAAGAAATAGACATCTAAGCCAAAGATGAGATCATAAATCGCTGCAATATCTTTTTTCTAAATTAAATTAGAAACAAGGTCCTTATTGAATAATACAGATTTCAAAGAAATCTGTAAATAAATTTGTGGTTGAATTCCCATTATTGCTGGGGGGAAAAAAACAAATAGTATTTTGTTCTCTTTTGCTTTTGAGCATGGTTCATATACATATGGCTTCAGTACTCTTCTGCCAGTCTCACAGTATAGTCTGTTCTTGCCACATCACAGAATCTAACATGACATTGTCATTGCTAAGAAAGTTGGGATAATCATATTTAAAAATACAATTAATTGATTGATAAATACATAAACATGGGTCATAGCATCTTTTTTTTTTTAGTTTAGGCTTATAGCTGCATTCATTTTCACATGAACACACTTCACAACTTAGCTGGGCTGGAATGGTGTGGGGCACAAAAAATCCTTTGAAATGCTCGGTGCTGAAGGAGTGGCTAATTGTAACTCCATGCTGCCCTTATTGCATGCTGCCACATTTATGATTCATGCTGCCAAGAGCTTTCAGTGGCCAGCTTAGAGGCTTTTCATAAATCTTACATATTTTATAAAGCACAGCGCAAAACACTTTGGAAATGGACAGGACTGTTGGCAAATTGAAAAAATAGCTGCACATTTCAATCCAAGTACCAAGATTTGCTAATGTGTTTAGAAAACTGACAATTTCAGTCTTAATCCTATTCAATCCAGTGCCTTGTAATTATGCACAACTAAACAGTCATAATTTATGAAGCAGTAGAAGAACATCCAGACTGAAGCTTTGCATCTGGCGTCAGGCTACGGGGACAGGAACAGTGGTGGGGGCGGCCTCCGAAAGCCATCCTGCTACTTGCCAATCTTATTTAAATTTTATTGCTGCCCAAATTGGAAAGATTACATGGTAATTAGCAGTTTCCCCACCAGTATAGATTCTGCCTCTCCAAACAATCTTTGATAATGATCCTGTCCCTCCTCCCTGACAACTTCAGGGAAATTTCAGAGCCAGATATTAAACAGGCAGTTATGAAATTGTGCTCAACCACCTGTTCCCTTGACCCGTGGCCGACCCACTTAACAAAGGACTGTATATCTCAATTAGGCCAGGTGATCCCATAGATTGCCATTTGATAATTAGCACACTCCCCCCTTCTTGCAAGCTTGTGCAAGGCTCTCCTCAGGAAGATGCCTTCTCTGAATACAGAAGGGGATATCAAAATTATGCCCCGTCAAAAACTTAGCTAAAAACTTGAGTTGTGTGTTTGCAGAGTGATAAGGGAGAGATGAAACCATGGATAAAAACATAACATCAGCTAGAGTGTATCATACAAAAGGCTCATCTAATACAATATCCTGTCTTTGGACAAAAATAGATGTCCAGTAATGAGTGTAAGATCAGGGTTAGTGTATGGGATATTTTTCTTGCTACTTCCTGAGCCTGCAATAATTGCAGCTCAGGGTTTTTTGATCTGGAGATGGGTTCTACAGATGTAATTATCCTCAACGACCTTGTCCACTCTCCCCTTGAAACCATGCAGACATTCAGATTTGACAAGATCCTGTGGCATGGAGCTCCATTACTTAATTAATGTGAAAAACTGAGTAGAAAGTGATCATTCATTATTTCTCAGAATACAAGAACAAGAAAAAATTTCAGGCAAAGGTTAAAAGCAAAAGAACTAGTTTTTTCAAATGAGGACTGAGGAAGTGGTTGGTGGTGTACATTGTGGAAAATGAAAGTACCAACAGATTCAAAAATGTGTTGCCATAATGGATACATCTAACCAGGCTATTAATTATTGTTGATTTAGATATAATTTTAAGATCTGGAGGACTAGTCACTATAAGAAGATGGGAAATTATTTAGAGAGTTGAAATGTCATGGAATCATAGAATAACAGTATTGTTTGGCTTGGAAGGGACCTTAAATATCATCTTCTTCCAACCCCACTGCCACTAGACCAGGCTGCTCCAAGCCCTGTTCAGCCTGTGCTTGGACACAGCCAAGGCTGGGACATCCACAAATTCTCTGGGCAAAGATCTCCTATTATAGACGCTCTTTGTGTATACCCAAGCCCTTAATAAATCTACCAGTAGACAGTCTTGAGGCACCATATAAAAAGTTCTTGTTGTCTTGTAGAGATTTTAGCTATATAATCTAATTAATCCTGAACTTCCTTCACATCTACTGTGGAGCAGAAAAAGGAATACAGTGACTGTGGTCACAGCAAGTGCAAAGGAAGAGGGACTGTGAAGAGGATATGTAGATTTAGGTTAAAATATTTGTCCTTCACCAACTTCTATGAGAGCCACAATTATTAAAATTACTTGTTGCCTTACAGACCTTTTAAACTATTTGAAGAGGAGACAATTAAGGGACAAAACTGTCAGAGAAACAGTGTAGAATACAAGAGTGAAAGACAGCAAAAAATGTGAAAAAAATAACTCAGAGGAAGGAAAAAGATGTAGAAAGATCAGACAGGAAATCAAGGCAGACAGGAGAAGAGAAATATTGGTGGAAGAAAGAGAGACATGAAGGATCATTTGAAAAATGAGGATACAGAAAAACAAGTAGATGCAAACAGTGCAGTGGAAGAGCTGAGGGAAAAAATGTGCAACAATATGACCTCTAGAAGCCACATGTAACCTTAAGTATTTCATGATTCCATGAATAAAAAATATTTCCACGTTACATTTTAAATGGTCATAGTTGTGGATTTGTTGATGAAAAAACACTGCTGTTTTTTGTAGTGTGATTTGTCATCTACAGTTATAAGGTTCTCTGAAAATTTGCAGGAATTTCCCTTAACTGCAATACAAAACATACAAAGGCATTATTTTCCTTGAAAGAGTGAAGTGTACACCAAAACAACCATGTGTTGATATGCAGATATTGTCATTTCTTTAACTAGGCTATAAATTAATTGCCATGATTTGAAGAAAATTGCTAGTCTACGTGTTAAAATCCCATTAAAATACTGATCTGAGCGCTTTATTGCCCTCTGCAATCAATGCTACTAATTCTTTGAGTATTTTTACATACACAATTGCAGTTTCAGCGCTACAGTCTCGAGTGTGTATTTGGAGACTGCTAATGGAAAAATAAAACATGAGAGCTGTTTTCCATTTCTATAACTCTTGGGATTCATTATGATAAGACAGACCAGAGTGAGAGACTTCTTCCCTTAGCAAACATCACAGGAGCACACAGGTATTTTGTACTCTCTTCATTTTCAATAAGTTTCTTCAAACAATGCAGATCATTCTGGAAAGAGATGTTTAAAAAGTTAATTGTGCAAGGGAACTGAAGACAGCAATGCAAATGCAACCTGGTCAAAATGCAAACACAGTGTAGCAAATTCCTAAATTTCTTCTAGGTATATCTGTAATAAATTGTTTTAGCAGAATGAATTTTTTATAAGAATCACATGTTTGGCTACATCTGTCTTTTACCCAGAAATGTAGCCTGGTCAAAAAAAGGAAAAAAAAAAAAAAAAGTAGAAGCAATTTTTTTTTGTGTGTGTGTGTGCAAAAATTCTAGAGAAGTAAAAAAACCCAAAACATTATGATTGCGGAAATCTTCTCAGTCTCATCTTGTGTCTTCTTTTACAAGCAAGTGCAGATTTGTTTGTACTCTAGTAAAGGAATAGAGAAGATGTTTTCAGGAAGAACAGGATAACCTCATCTTGTTTTCCTGGAAAGGTGGAATAAAGTACAGAGAGGACCTGCCCAGCATGGAGGTGTCTATGGCTGTATCTCTTCCAGTAAATTAAACATAGGATAATTTAGATTCCAAGAAAGCTCCAATCATACATTCTTCCTCAGATTAAAAGTTAGATCATCCTGGTCAGGCCTGCATCATTGTTAATGTATGGCAGCTTTCCTTACATTTAATTGCCTTGCACTTTGTGCATGAAGGACATACGTGGTTGGAGATGTATCTGACAGTAAGACTGTCACAGAGCGCTGTATCCACTGCCATACTAAAAAACTCTTACTCTTCAAAAACAAGGCATCTGTTTCCAAAATGCTTTTGCAAGTGGTCCTTGGCTGGTGCTATGGTGAAGAATTCCTCAGGAGAGTACTAAAAGGTTTGTTCCATTCTTTGTATTGACCGCTGTAACAATTTCTCACTATGGCTGAGTTCCAGTGTCCAGAAATGCTTCTTGGGATTGTTGAATTAGCCAGTATAGCCCAACACCCTGGGAGGAGACTATAGTAAATGCTCACAAAGCCAAAATTTGGGAGAGGAATAGAATTATAGAGGTACCAAAACCTCCTTCAGTCATGGGATGAAGCCATCCAGGAGCAAACTGTTCTCCTCTTTGTCCATATATTGTCTGTTTCTCACAAGTGAGTTTCACCTTTATCGACTAGGTTTCAGAGTGTCTCTTTATTGTCTTTCTCTATTAGTGTATTTAATATATATAAGATTTTCCTGGAATTCTAGAACTAAAGTTCGCTACATGCAACTGTTCAGCGTTCCAGAATATTTCATCCATTTTCTGGAGAATCGGAGAAGAAATGGTCTCATGTCTTCACAAATGTTCTCATATGTCAAAGAGGTTGCCCATCACAGCCTTACATTCTGTGTCCAAAGTTAAAAACGTCAGCCCCAAACAAATAATATTCTCTATCAAAAGGGATTTTTTCTTCTTTTTTTTTTGTTCATTTACCCTTTTATTCATTCAGTCTGCTGTTTGCAGATCCTTTGGAGTCCTGGTTTGCTTTCAATTAAAATGAAAACCTCACCGTCACTTCTTATCCCTTTATTGTACTTTCTTGCAGGTCTGCTTGTTTGTGTGATCAAAATAACAGCCTACCAAGCAAAAATGGACAGTGATAGCAATTCCCTGTGGTTAGTGCAAACAACTAATTGCCTCTAAATATCCATACATATTAATATCCTTGGGATCTCAAGGAAGGAATGAAATCCTCAGTCCTCTTTTTCTCGGAAAGCAAAGCTGGTGGACCACGTACTCCTCTGGTGTAAATAGACATAGTTGCAGGATCATGTTGGGAATTAACAGATAAATTTTAGGTGGCTGGTGTGAGTCAATGCCTTCCTAAAGTTTACAAGGGTAGGTTTCACTTTATAAATTTAAAAGCACTTTCTTGCAGCGATGATTGATGGTTATCATCAACAGAAAATCTATTTCCATGTAAAATGTATGTAGAATGGACCACACAATCAGTAGGAAATTGCCAGTCAGTTAAAATTGTCTGATTTACTCACTGTTTCTTCATGGGGGGAAGGAAAAAAAAAGAAAAAAAGCCTGAGGAGAAAGCCATTACAAAAGTGCTTGTTACAGGCCATCAGGTCTTTGGATACTTTAATCTCTGTGGTCATAGATCATAAAGAACATGACTCCTGAAGAACAGTTAAGGAAGTTCCTGGTGGGTAAATAACTGCTGCAGACTTCTCATACAGCACAAAAATGTGTGGCCTGAATGTCTCTAAATTGCCTACAAAGTTCTCTTGTGACCCTAAAGAAGAGAAAGAAGTGTCTAACATTTTGGAGAATGGAGGATCAAAGGTAACCCAGTGACATTCTGATACCTGGCTTTGTTTTTTATGTCAGTTGAACAAAATCTGCCTTCTTAGATAAAGGCATAAGGATTCATTCCAAGAAAAGGAATCAGCATGTTTTGTTTGATTTCACAAGACTTCTAAATAGAAAAATCATACATTTCCATGTTAAAAATTGACACAAAGAAAAAGAAGAAAATACATCTAAAGCCAGTTAACAGAAGCTTCTAGTCCTTTAAGCAACACTGCAAGTTAAGACTGCATCACTTCAAGTGGCTGTTTTTCTGACTTCTGAAGTGATAATATTTCGGTGTAACTTCACTGAACTTAGATCAGTTGTTGGTTTAAAATGCACAGCAATTTATTTTTTATTTACATCTCTCAAAGCCTTCTTATCTCTCACAATAAAAACTGGGCTGCAAGAGGCGTAATATGTTTGCTCAAGACTGCTGTAATCATTTAGTTTGACCTTTTATGACACAGTTTTTCTTGAAAGGCAAGTATCTGATCGTACTGAGTACATTTTATTTACTGAACAAGGGTGGGAGCCACATTTGTTTCCCAAAAAGATACTCTCAATTGCAGAAGGCAGAGAACTGAGAGATCTTCAGATGAAAGTTGCTGTGGAAAATCACAGACCATGTATTTATGAAGAAAAATGGATGTAAGACAGGAATAAGCAAAGTTTGTCAAGTGTTTTTTTCTGACCCTAGCTGCCCACAAAGACTCAAGTACCAGCTAAATGAAGGCTAAGGTGTGAGAGTCAAACACATCGTATTAGGAAGATGCCAGAGTCCTAATGAATCTTCTGCTTCTGTAGCAGTCCAAAGAAGATTTATTCTGACTTGAAGCTCATATCATAAGCCTGTTTCCATTTGAGGTAAAGCATAACCAACAGATTACCTAATCAAGAATAAAGCTCCCTAAGACAGTGGAAAACTTCAGTGAATCATGAAGTCACTGCTCCACTTCTGTCTGATAACTCAATACTTGTTATCTTTGCTTTACCAAATAATCATAAAGGACACTTAGCTTCCAATTGCTTTTAAATCCTGGGCATTTGATCTGTGGGAAAACCTGTGCTAAGCAGGCATTTGAGTGACACATTTCACCCAAATTGCCCATTTTCAACCCAAGACTGTGTTTGCCAATCCCTGAGTAGCATGAAGGACTTCTGATGGAGAAGGTTTTTCACACTTAGAGAGATTTCCTGTTCTAACTTCTTGCAAATAAGTCTGGATTCCAAACTAAAAAATTATACAGTGATTGTTGTCAATTTAATAGAATCTAGATGAAATTTAATGTGACAATCTCAGTCGCCTTCGTGGCAGCCAGGAGCATGTGTCATGAGCCACAGCTGGCCAGCTGTCCAATGTTACCACTTTTTGGAAGCTTCAGCCTTCAGATAAAAGTATTTGGAAATAGGCTTTAGTAGAAGAACTTAGTTAGCACATTAATTAAACCATTAATATTTTATCTTACATGGTTAAAAAGTATCTGTCTTTCTTTAAACACCCACCTGAAACTGAAAAAAAAACCTCAAACAACCACAAACCCTCACTCCCTGAGGCTTTTTTTTTTGCCTTTTGTCTGTAGGATTTTAAAAGCAAGGAGGAGTAAATTTATCCAAGACTGCAGGTATTTGAAATATATGCTGAATCACTGTTAGTAATTATAGAAATAGAGTAACTAACCTACAATCTCAAGGTAAGCTAGATACATTTCATATTTTCTGATGAAAAATGCAGCTAATGCACTTGGAATTAGTCTATTAAAGCTACTTTGCAAATTCTCCTGATATCACTTCACAGTATTTCCCCTTAAATCTCTATCTTTCTAAAGAACATTTCAATATTGGGTCAGATTATGAATATTAACTTCTCTCCAAAACCCACGCTAATTTTAAACTACAGGCACTGTGAATTGCAAATGACCTGAGCTGCTTAAGCCTCATAGTGTATGTGACTCATCCAGCAGCTTCCAAAAAATCAGGTCATGAAATTTCTGTGTTCACAACTCGAGTTCCTGAAATACCAAGTTAGTGTTATGATTCTCCACACTTCCTTTTCAGACATAATTTAAAAATTGAATTTATAGCCTGAAAAAGACCTATTCTCAGAGACCCACAGTGCCCCAGAGACCAGAGACTTCTAGCACCAGGTGGGGTTTCCCAAGCACCACAAGACCCTGCTTTGAGCATAACTACAGCTATTTTTCTGTCCTAGGTCACCCCAGAGTGTCATACTATCATTTGTGACTACAGGGCAATGACTTCCAAGAATTCCTTTGCTGAGATTCAGATTGGACATATCAGACAATGCCAGTGGAAGTCTGCATTTTGCAGAAGAATTAATTATTCATTAATATTACACTAGTCTTCCTGAAATTCATCAGTTTTTTGTTATCAGAAGTTAGATAAATTGTCTAGCTACAGGTACATAAACATATGTCCTAAACATATCAACAGAAAGGTGCAAATTTTGATGGAAGATAGCTGTAGACCCCAACAAAGATGCTTTTGCAATCCTACCTTTCCCAATTTTCCTTTTCCTTAATGTAGAAGCTGTCATAATTTTTCATCAGAGTTCAATATAAGATTTTGAGGCTCAAATAAAGTTGTGAATAATGTAGCAATGTAGCAAGACTTGGACTTTTGGCATAGAGAGCTGTTTGATTACTCAACTGTACAAGATGACAGAGACCAGAGAAATAGAAAAACAGTGGGCACAATGCACTTTTTGATTGCTTTTCTCTCTGTGTTTGCCAGAAATCTATGGACTGACACAGAACAGCTGGTGAAACTTGGAGTTAGGTTGTCCAGACTTACCTAGAAGCCCTTCAAACCCTAAATTTCCTGGAAAGGCTGATTCATCTGCTCTAAAAAGCTTCTTTGTTATCAGTTTTCTTGCATTCTGGAGTTGCCCACTTCTGTCTATAGTTTTTAAAGGTGTTGTGAGGTGGCTTAGGCTGGCAGCCCAAAGGCAGAGAGATCACTTACCTATTACTGACAGAGGCAAAACACACTCAAACTCAGGGAATTAATATAATTTTTGCCAATTAATATAAATATTTAATTATTGATTTGGGTGTTGGGACATGAAACATAATTTTTTTAAAAATACAAAAAAAAAAAAAAGACCATTAAAACACTTAGGAAAAACATTCTTCTGCCCCCTTTCCTAGACTCAGCTTCCCTTTTTCTCACTAGATTCCTCTCCTCCCACCCTGCCATCACAGCATATGACATTTGGTTGCTTCGTAAAGGACACAAGTTGTGCAGGGCAGTGGCCAGTCAGTACACAGCAATTTCTGTCTATTGGTCTTTCCTCCTTATGATTTTCCAGAGTGTGCCTCCCAAGAGCTGCAGGGCACATCTGCTCCGTCATGGAACACCTCCTCCTCTGATCTTGGTGTTCCCCCTGCTGTTTCTCACGCTTTTCCCCTTCCCACTCTGTATGTGCTGCGTTTCGTGTGCTTTCCCAAGCGTCCTTTCTCAGAGGCGTGACAAACTTGCCGATGGTCTGCAGTGGGTTCACCGTGTGGCTGGCTGGAAAAGCAGGTGCCTAGCACAGGGCAGCCCCTGCACTCTTCCCATGGAGGCCTCCCCTACAGCGCCTCAAACCCCGTGTGTGTTTCCCATACAAAAGGAAACCTGCGCAGTGAAAATAAATTAAAAAGAAAGCTTTTTGGTGATTAAATCAGTGGAAATCTTTTCTTCTCTTACGTTAGCTAGCTACGACTTTACTTGATATAGTGGTTTTTGGTACTTCCGGGCCCATGGACACCCAGCAAGGCTAAATGACTGCCCCGAATGAGAGGTCCTTGCAACAGATCCATAAATCTTTTCAATCAAAATGAATACAGAGGGAGAAGATGCCTTTTTTTTATGGTTGGAAGTACATAGTTAACTCTGGATAATTACCAGACAGTTAATAGTTATGTCTGTAACAGGGCTTTTGCTGGTGGCCTAACATGTAGCACACAGACCTTTTCTCCTGGGCTATAAACATTTTGTATAAGCTTTAATTAACCCTTTCTTTGTTTAACCAGCTCAACAAACAAAAGGTCCTAAGTCTATTACAATTAGTTGGCCTTTTGCATGGAAGCACCTTTCCTAAGATCTCTATTAACATTTAAATGAAGAAAGGTCAACTGCACACATTATAGCTCAATTGTGTAAAACCAGGCAAATGATGAGGGAAAAAATACAATACTGCAATAAAAGCAGGAGTTAGGAAGGAATGTTAGCCCAACCCATTTTAAGAAAGTTGTAGGAGCAAGGAAAAAGTCACTTCTGAACTCAAAGGTTTTGTTGAGATCGTTTTATTACTTTGGTGGGAAATTGCTCTCCTATGTTCTTTTTTCATATGGCCAAAAATCGCTGTGGCTTTCCACAAACCTGAATTTGAAGTTACTCCAGATTCATGTTGCTCTATGTTGAAGTAGAATTTGACCCATAGATTTTCTAAATCAAATCAAATTACTGACTTCTGTAATATTAGATATCAGTTTTCCACTTGGCTATTGAACCTGATGATCATATGTTTTCTCTGGCACAGGAATTTTCATATTCCTTTTGCCTTGATGAAAAAATTTCTTCATATCTGTGCTTTGTATATATTTTTTCGTAAGTTTTTACATAACACCAAAGTTAGAAACAAGAAATAGTACAAATGGAATTTCGGTTTGACTCAGTGTGATGTTATTATAGTTGCACAATTAAGACCTTCCCATACTTTTATTAATCTGTGGAAATTTTCTTTAAAACACCATATAAGCAGGTGTCCTTTCTCACTTCTGTGTGTGTAGTATTGTACCTTTGCCTCTGTATCACAGGTGTACACGTGTCAAGTACACACAACTTGGCCACACAGTCGTGGTTTCAGCTAAGGTAGCTTGAGAACAGATGGAAATGAACCACTTAAAAAAAAAAAAAAAATTAACTCTTTTAGGACCAGGAATGTGTACGCACTTTCCAATTTAACCCTGTCAGAGTATCGAATCATCCTCTACTCTGGCGGTACCTCAAAGGAAAGAGAAACACTTTAATTTCATGGAATCATTGAATAGTTTGGGCTGGATGAAACCTTAAAGATTATCCAGTTCCATTCCCACCAGGGGCAACTACACGTTGCACTGGACCAGATTGTTCAGAGCTCCAACCAGTCTGGCCTTTAACACTTCAAGGAATGGAAGTGTCATCAGAAGAGTCACAGCTGCTCTCGGCAACCTCTGCCATGGCCTCAGCACCTTCACAGGAAAGAATTTCTTCTTAAAATGTAATCTCAACCTGCTCTCTTTCAATTTGAAGTCATTCTGTCCAGCTCTGTCCTTGTCAAAAGTCCCTGTCCAGCTCCCTTGTAGACCTTTAGGTACCACAAGGTAAGGTTTCTATAAACTCTCTCTGGAAACCTCTTCTCCAGGCTGAGCAACGCTATCTTTCTCAGCCTGTCTGCATATTGGAAATGCCCCAGCCCTCTGATCATCTTCATGGCCATTCCTGGACCCGATCCAACAGGTCCACATCTTTCTTATATTGGGGACCCCAGAATTGCTCTCAATCCCTTCTCCCTCCATGCTGTATTTGTGCTAGACATTGCCCCATCACAGATGCAAGACCTACCTCAGGTCTTGCATTTCCCCAGGCTGGTGAGCTGGCATAAGGCTTAAATTTCCTAAATAATTTAGAATTTAATTGTTTTTAAAAAATTTACACTTCAATGTTCAAAAGAACCACAAGTACTTGGACGACCCAAAATCTTGTCAGGAAAAAACAAATAAACACATATTTCATAGTTTCTGCCATAAGCACCTGTTCTGTTTGGGCTCCAAGAACACGATGGGAGTTCTAGAGCAATTAACACAAAATCTGAAAGCAGTTTAAGTATGTGTTGTTGCTAGAAACATAACAATATTTAATTTAGATTTAGCAGCAATGTAGGGCCCTTTGAAGATAGCATCCATGCTGTGTACATCTGTAGCAGCTCATGGAAGCCCACCCATGCTCATCCATTGAAGGATTCCTCTCACATGGCCTCATGCCTGCTCTCTCATCCTCCAGGTTTTCTTTCCTCTTTGCTGGTTCAGCTCGGAGGCAGTGACCACTCCTGTGTGTTCCTGTCGCCTGCTCCACACAGTTCACTTTTCCTCTCAGCCACGCAGCCGATTCCTGCAGTCTTACACACCCACAGCTGCTGCCTCAGAGATGTGCTTGCTTGTTCAACTGCAGGCAAGCTCCAGCTTCACTGCTGTTCACAGTGACGTCTGCTGTCCTCCTTTCACCAAACCTTTCTGTTACATGGAAAGAGAGACCATTCCCAAAGCGTACGTCACACCATCCTAACATGAGCACTGGATAAAACTGGGATGGATTGCATTTTAGGAGGTGTCTAATCTCTCTGTAAAGAGGGCCTTGGTGATAGATAAACTACTTACTTCACTATCAGGTAGATAAATTTAACTCAGGTGATCCCACCAAAGGTGTTTCTTATTACTAAAGCTGAGAAAATAACTCTCTTCTAAGAAGAAGATTTCTTTAGAGCTGTGTTTGCCTAAAGCGCAGTGCTCAGCAGTGTTCTGATTCAAGGTTCAGATTATTAATAGCTTTTGAAATGCTAATAAAGCAATAGGTAGTGGAGGCATTTCTATTTTGAAGGGTGCATTAGCCATCTACGATTTCCTCAGATGCAATTTATTGTAATAAATAAAATTACTTTTATTGTGCTGCTTATCCTCACAATAGAAAGATAATTTAGCTACGTTTAGACACAATTACATGCAATGCTTTACCAAAGCTTCCATTTGACTCCACATTCATCTCTTCAGAGAGGTCGAAGTCATGTTTTATTTATACTCTTCACTGATTGGTTAAGTGTGCAAAAAGTCTTGGCCTCAAAATTTGTATTAAAATGACTATTTTTACAAATATTTATGGCTTTGGGATTCTATTCCAGCTATTGTCAAACAAGAACACTTGACATATTCACAACAAAGCTAATTTTCCTTGCAATAGTTGTAAAAAATTTCAAATTAAAAGTATTTTCCCAGTGGAAAATTCAGAGCAAATTTCATTGATAAATACAGTTCCTCCTGTATACGGATCCTCTATATCTTAGATAGCCATTCAATCTTTTCACCCTACTAATGACTAATGGCTTTGTGAACAAATTCCTTTTACCTCCAGCCAGTTCCCTCTAACCAAATTGTTTTCAAAAAAATCCTCACTGATCCTTAGATGACTGTGGAAGTGAAATAAATGCAGTAGTGTTGTCTGATGTGGTCACAGGATAAGAAAACTCTTGGTTTGTCCCTTTAGTTTTGCTTTTAGCTGCCAAAAGACATACCTGTTCATCAGCCTCCTGCTTTTTCCCACTTTTCCGGTGGACAAGCCTCACGGAGAGATTTTAACATGATTTCATGATCATCAGTGTAGCAGTAATGAGGAAGTCTGAGACAGTGATAGAACTGCTTTAAAAATTTCTATAAGGAAGGCTTTAATTTTTAATTCTTTATTTTTTCATTAACAAAAAAGGGGCCAGGAAAAACAGCCTACATGATGTAAGCTGTGGGATAAGGGGTAGCCCAGGCAGCTGACACATTCCAAATTCACTCTCTAGGTTCTCATTGTTCAGCATACTCTGGCACCACTTTCTTTGTTCAGCAGGGATGAATGCCCTTTCTCAGAGCACCATCTTATAAGTCAGGACAACAACCTGACAAACAGCTGGACTAGTTGACAGAGCAGTGCATTACGCAAGCAGGTCTTCATTATATCTTTTTTTTTTTGATAAATGCTTTAAAAAATACAGTTCAATTCTAACATATAGGCTTTGCCTAGGTTTTTTGTTATTTTGGGGTTATCCCCCCCCTAAATCCAGACAAGTTCTACTATGTGTTTTCGTGCTCATTATTTTGAAGAAAAATGTGGATGACTATGTGTGAAGGTGTACATGTGTGTATCTGTGCGATCACCATACTAGCTAGCAAAGCTCTACCCAAATAAAACAAAATAACAAGCAGAGGCACAGAACTCCATTCATTTACTCGTCAGCCTGTGTACAAGACAGGGAGGAATTGTCTCTAATGATGCTTCTTTCTTTGTTAGTATTTAAAAGGGCAAAACCATCATGGAGGTCACTTTTGACAAACCTGTTTATTTTCCATTTTCCACAGCATTTGCTGAGCATCCCGCTCAGTTAGCAATTTAATTTATTTATTTATTATTTTATCTGCACTGCCCCCTTCTTTCCTTAGCCTTTTCCCCCTTTTTACTCCTTGCAAACTATAATGACTAGAATCAAATAAAATGTCAACATTTGCAATTCCAGAGCTTCATTTAAGCAATAAAAATAATAATTAAAAGGGTAAAACCTTAGAGAGATTTCTTCATTTTATATGGTTTGCCAGAGATGATACACATTCAAAAAAGCCAGTAAAAGAATTAATTAGAAACAGCTAAAGCTCAACAAGCTATGCAAGTTAATGAAGCAGAGAGGGAAATGTCATCTTTGAGACCCAGAGCTACATTGGCTTGGATAATATATACTCCTGCCTTACTCTCCTAACTAAACCTCTTTTAATCTCTCCTCTAAAAAATCAATGCTAATGACACTGATTTACCAGGAAATGACAGGCAAATAATACCACAGGAGTTGTTCTTGTTTAATGGTAACTTAGTTCTGAAGAAGAATGGCAAGGATTTTATTTTGAAGTGTTGGTTTGCTAATTGCAAATTACTTTCAGCTTGGGGTTTTTTTCATTTTCTCCTGTTCTCTTTTGCAGCTCATCCCGAGTTAGAGCAAAACCTTCTTTTATTATTTGTAAGAAGTGGTAAATATCTTACAGATTCAGACAAGAAAAATTCACTAGAGCACTCTCTCTTCTAAGTTTCTCTCGCTTTTTCTCTTCATCTTTTATTTGTTCTGTTGAAAGGTAAATGAAGAACAGCACAAATTACTGCATATAAGCAACACTTACCAGCAGGTCTTGTTCTCCAGGAGCTACTTATGTATATTCACACTTGCAGAATAATACATGGCATTGGAGGAGGAATTCTTTATTCTAAAAAATGAGTCAGAAGTTAACAGTAATAAAATCACACAAGACAAAGGAAAATAAACATTTTCTCTGAATAAGTATTAAAAAATAATGAGAGAAAAGTGTTTATAAAATTTCCTATTGTTTTGGAGAGTGGTAAACAGTACCGTCCTATCAGCTAAGATCTCCCAGTCATATAAACATTCTTCCCAAATATTTCATATACAGATCCTAGTACTGTCAGTATTATGGTGTCTGAACATCTTCCAATAGTTTTGGGGCAATTTTCAGTAGTGCTTCTGAACTATCTTCCCAGAGTTCATGGTGAGAATTGTCATGGCTTTTCTATTCTTCCTTCTCATTGTTCCAAATATTAAATTTTTCCTTGAAGCAACCTAAAAAGAGATTAATATCATGTGTATTTAGATATTGAAGGTATCTTTAAAGTTGTTTGTTTGTTTGTTTGTTTGTTTGTTTTACTCAAGATT
The DNA here is from genome assembly GCA_013398955.1 of Callaeas wilsoni. Classification (NCBI taxonomy): domain Eukaryota; kingdom Metazoa; phylum Chordata; class Aves; order Passeriformes; family Callaeidae; genus Callaeas; species Callaeas wilsoni. The sequence continues at coordinate 96,264 of VWPU01006111.1, forward strand.
CCACCTAGGCACAGAAAGCCTATATACCTAGCCATGCATTTCCTTGGTAGACACAAATAATAAGTATAAAAAAAGTACATAAACGATGGCCCTAGGCTGGTGGTTTTTTGATGGATATATAAAATTTCTTTACTCTAAGTTTTATGTTTTCACCTTAAAATTTTTTGTTATATTGTATATATATGTTTTTTTATTAATTTTTATACAGACAAAGAAATACATTTTAATATTATTTTCATGTTATTTATATATGGGTTATTGGCATAATTTTGTTCTAACTTGATAAATTATGGACTTTGTGAGTCTGGTTAAGGTGATCTGCTGGGTGATTTGGGTGGTTCAAATTGCTCCTGCAGGTTTACATCTGTGGGATATGTGTGGTAGGGCAAAAATCTCTGTGCAAGTGGTCGTCTTTTCCAGGAAAAAATTGGTAAACTGGATAGAGAAAATCACACACAGACTGATCTCTTAGGATATGTGCCAACATCCCATAGTGCTGTTTGGCACAAGCCTGAGATCGATATCAGCTCTGGAACCCTAGTCCAAAAAGTTCCTGGTCTCAGTTGTGATGAATGCAAAATGTGTACAGCACTATTTGCCTCCTATTTTGCACTGCTGTGAGCAGTAACATATAAATAGATTGGATATTCATTAATATTTTTTAAGTTATCTAGGAACCTTACCTCAAAGGTGTCATATCCTTGCAAAGCTTTATTACTGCTATCACACAGGAGAGCCATGAGGACTAATTAATTAATGTTTGTAGAGTATCTCACAAATGCAAAGTGCAATGTGAATATGGATCATTATTATTTATTATCCTAAAAGATATAAAGATATATGGGAGAGCCTGGGCTCCTTTTAAGTTGCACTTCTATTGCATCAAAGTGGGCATAAAACTGCCTTAAGGCACCCGCTGAGGATTCAAAAGCAACAAGGATGATCAAATGTCTAAGTGGTATGATCAGTGAGGAAAGAGCAAAGTTTATGCTAAAGAAAAGACTGATGTGGAAGCTGATAAAAACCTTCAAATACTTTAAATATGCAAACAGAAAGTGCATAATCTCTCTCTATATCCACTAGATATTGGATAGGCACAACAGAAGGAAATATATGGAATGAAAAATAAGGAGGTCTTTTGAAAAAGCAGGGTAGTTTACACTGCATTTTCTTTCTTCAAGGTTAGGACTTCTCTGCAGAAGTTTTGTAGATGTTATGTGTATATCTGTCAAGAAAGAGCAATATATTTGCTTCTGCCTTTTGAAGAGTTACTGGACTGTACAGAATCATAGAATCAGAATGGCCTGGGTTGGAAGGGATTTTAACAATCACCCAGTTCCACCCTCCTGCCGTGGAAAGGACACCTTCCACGCCACCATGTTGCTCAGAGTCCCATCCAACCTTGCCTTCAACACTTGCAGGGATGGAAGTATGACCGACCTGTATTTTCCCCAGAAAATATTTCTATCATTCTGTGTGTCGCTAAATTCCTGAAAGGGCTAAAAAAGTGTGTAGATTTGGTACTCAGGGACATGGGGCAGTGGTGGGCTTGGTAGAGCTGAGTTAATGGTTGGACTCGATGATTTTAGAGGTCTTTCCCAGACTCAATGATTCTATGACTGTATGATTCTATGACCAGAGAGGTTTGAACTATGGCTGAGATGAGTTTTTAGGGTGGATTAGAGTAGACACACATCTTGTTCCTCTTATAACTGAGTCCAACATCCTTACTACCCAATTTCTACCAATTACTGCCATCCATCACTACCCAATTTCTAATGCAACTTGAGTTCCCAAGTGTGCTCTCCATTTTCACACCCAGTCCTATATTTGCTACTCGAAATATGAAGGAGAAAGTGTTTACTTCTCTCATAGACTGGTGTACCTCTTTTTCTTCTCTCAGTCAGCTCTTTATATATTTGAATTTAAACTCTGGCTGCAATCTCAGCTGTGAGGAATAATATATTGAGTTCTTTTTATTTTTTTTTTTAAATTATGGTCATAAAAAGAAATTTTTAAAAGAGAGAAAGAATATTCAAGCTGTAAGAAGTGATAGTCTTAGTCTCCCACAGCTCCCAAGAAAACCTGCAGCAAATATTTACTCTGGTTTTTTTTTTCCCCTGGAATTACTTGTGAGTCTTAACATGAAGATGTCTTTTTCCCAGTTATTCTCAATATCACTTCTCTCTGGGTGATGTCTGTCTGTTTTCCCCCCCTCTGCCCTTTCACACTGTAATGCTTTATGGAAAACACTGTGCCTACACACTGTGAATTCAAAAAGATAGTTAAGTTAACAAACAAAACCAGCAGTGCTGCTTTTCCCCATGTTTGTTGCTCAACCATTACTTGGGAAAGTGCTTTAGTAGGCTAAAAGTACAAACACAAGCGAGGAAATGAGAGGAAGCAAACTAGCCTTAGTAATATCTTCTTTTTCAAAGATATATAAAGGTATATAAATGTCATTCAAAATATATGATATATATAAAAAATTGTATCAATTTATTTTAATTTGATCATAAAATTTGCTGTATGTTTATTGGTATACGAGGAGCATATTGGCAAACAAACCAGCCCAAAATGGATGCTTTTAGGTGAGGTAGTGAACGTGGTCATGAGCTGGCACTGTGCACTTGCAGCCTAGAAAGTTGGTCATGCCGTGGCCAAGGGAGGCCATTGTTCCTCTCTCCTGCACTCTTGTGAGACCCCAGCTGGGGTGCTGGGCACGGCTTTGGGGTCCCCAGCCCAGGAAGGATATGGACCTGTTGGAATGAGCCCAGAGGATGCCACAAAGATGCTGAGACAGCTGGAGCGCCTCTGCTTTTACGACAATCTGAGGGAGTTGTTGCTGTTAAGCCTGGAGAGGGCCCCGAGGAGACTTTACAGCCCCTTCCAGTGCCTACAGGGGACTTATAGGAAAGTTAGAGTGATTTTTATCTGTTCTTATACTGACAGGACTATGGGCAGTGATTTTAAACTGCAAGAGGGTGGATTTAATTTGTGTGTGAGGAAGATGATGGGGGTAGTGAAGCACTGAAACAGGTTAAGCATAGAAATCATGGATGGCTTGTCATTGGGCAGCTTCATGGTCAGGATGGTGGGGTTTTGAACAACCTGATCTAGTGAAAGATGGCCCAATCCATGGCAGTGGGGTTGGACTAAGATTGTCTTTTAAGGTCTCTTCCAACCGGAACCATTCTATGATTCCAGTTTGAAACAGCAAATTTTTCTCAGATTTTGTCCACTTGTTCATTTTCCCCAAAGGCTTCAGTGTGAAAGACATACCTGTGTTTCTGAGCGGCGCAATCTGGATTAAATGTTCAAACTGGAGTTATTCTGAACATGAGAGTTCAGCAAAAGTGTACAGTTACTGCTACAGTTTCAAATGCATGGCGAATTAACATTTCTTCCAGGCCTACAAGATGTCCAGTCCAAAAAGTAAGAGCAGCTCTCATATTTTTTATGCAGTTGAACACCAATATTTCTTCAGCTTATTGAATTATTCTGTGCTCTGTTAAACAGTGTCATAGCCATTACTTTGCTACTCACAGGCAGTGCTGAGAGAGGAAGAAAAACAACCAAATAAATGTTATACTTGGTATTTTCATTTGCAGATCTGGGGCTTCCTTTATCACAGTGATATATGCTTATCTGAAACCTACCATATATTTTTAAATATACTACCATGCCCTTGATGTCAGCAAAAGGAATTAATACCCTAATTTCTATGAGTCAGTAAAGCCTAAAGGCCTAGATACTTTAAGATGTGCAGATATGCCCAGAACCTACAGAAATCACCACATGGTCAGCAAGGAAGGTACCCTAAGTGACCTGATCAAACCTACACAGAGAATTCATGACAAAAGAGGCATTATGCCAAGCTTCTTTACACAGAGACTAAGAGAGAAATAGGTTTTTAAATTCACCTTGGAGTCTCCAGTCCTCAGGAAAAACAGTCTCTGATATCAATAACAGTAAAACCACTGAGGAATAATGGCACAGAAGTTGGAAGAATACACACTTCATAGAGAAATATGGCTAACAAAAGCAAAATTCTACCATAACTTCTTCTACTGTCTTTAAAGAGTATCCACAGTGACCACAGGGTGAGGATGACTGACCTGTAGCTACGTGCCACTTCCAGAGGAAGCAAAAAGGGTGATTGACTGAACAGGAGCGTAAGCTCTCGTGAAGCTAAATTTCTCTGTGTCATTCTCTATGCTGATCAAAAGACTTTAATAACTTTATTTCTTATTAAAGCATCTTTTTCCTTGTTCATGATGAAAGAACTCATTTAAACAGGAAAGCTCATGCTCGTTTTTATTCAATACCTACAGGGTCTTACTTTTTTTTTCCTTCTTTCTCTCTTGTCTATGGTTCCTTCAAATTAAGTGGTTCCTTGCAATTAATTTGCTGTGAAAGGTAATCCTCATCTCAAATCACTCTTCTGGCAACATCAGCATTTGATACAGTAAATAAATTTTCAGTTATCTTCATATTCTACCAACTATACCAAGTACTGTCCCACCAGAAATCGTGATCAGGTATTAAAGACTCCTGAGAACTAAATGATCCAAGCTCAGAAGCTCTGAATCCCATGATAAATTATACAAAAGGGGCACTTGAATAGATTTGTAACTGATTTTGCTGCTTAGAACACCTCCATTTCAATTAGAGGTAACCAAGAGGCATGACACTGAAGAGCAAAACTAATAATTTTTGCTGATGTCAAGAAAGGTTATGGGAGGTGAGGGGATAGAAGAAATGACTTCCATAAAATGTACATAATACAAGTGCCTCAGTCCTTGTTTTATGTCCTTGAAGTCGAGAAGGGCCGTTTCTATTTTGTCTCTACCCCGTAGCTGTGGCACTGTCCTAAGGAGTGAAGCCCATCCACAGTGGGATAACTTTGGCCTCAGGAATGCTCAGATGGAAACTATATTATGATCATTTCACTGGCTGCAGATAAAAATTTCCCACCTGGTTTCATGGGCTTGATTTTCATCCAAACATGTGCGGAATGAAAACCCCTACAACCAAGACAACCGAAACCACAGTATGTACACGTCTTCTGTGAAATTACAGCAAGATTTTTAGCAACTACCAGGCAGATTTTTAGAGTGCTAGCCCAGTTTTGACTGCTGTGAATCCCAAATGTTTGAGCACCTCTGAACCTTTAAAAATTTCTTCCAGTTTTAGCAGTCTTGGTCAGGTTATCTTCGTTGGGCAGTGAAAGGTAGGCTGGCTAGTCCAGCTGTATTAAGAGCTAAAATATCTTTTTTTTTTTTTCTGTTTTCTTTTTTCTTTTTTCTTTTTTTTTTTTCCTAACTTGTTCAAGGAAAATGAATAGGCCACACAGCTGTGACCTGTGTTACCACATACAACTGATTACGCCAGTGTAAATTATTGCTCTGTCCCTCTGTAGATCAATTACAATTTACTTCAGTGGAAATCCTTCCCTTGGAAATCTGACTAATTTTGTGCCAATAATTCCTGAACACAGTATATTTACAGGTTCTAAACATGAAGGCCATATTTTTATAGGTACAGTAGAGTTATGTTTCTGTGTTTTATAGGTGCTATTCACCAGAAGGTCAGACCTCAATGTAATTAATAAATCTCTCTGTGAGCTTTTAAAACTTGTCTTGGTCTTTGTATATGTGGTTCTTTTTTGGTTGTTGGTGGGAGTTTTTTTTGTTTGTTTTTTTTTTTTAGTTTTCTCTTTTAATAAATGTCACTTAGTCAAAACACTTAAATGAACTTTTTGGGTCCTGAAAAGCTGAAAGCAGTAGGATTTTGCTTCCCTTATCACTAGCTATGAAATCAAATTGTCCACTTTTCTTATAGCATCTGTATATATATAAAAACACAAATGTTCTCTAAGAAAACAGCTTTACAGAGAGGAAGGAGTCAGTCTCAGCGACATTTAGTGATAAAAAGAAATGCAGAGGATTAGAGAGGTAAGAACACAAAGACAATCACCACCGAAAGAGAGATAAGAGGAAGTTCAGCCCCTGAGAATTGTATTTTAGTTCTATTGTACGTGGCCCTTACTATGAGAGTTCCTGAGAAATTATCTCAGTCTCTTGAATATAACAGTAAGGCTTCACAGAATACAGTTTAGGCCCTGGAGAAATCACGTAAGCTGTGTTTAAATATTAACCAGTTTAAAGAGTGGATCTCCTCTAACCTATAGTGGCTCCTTAGGGATAATCCACATAAGGAGCACAGGGGGTAAATCGGGGGGAGAAAGTGTTTTTCGGCAGTGGGAGAAGGAGAGAAACACCTGGAGCACGTCTTCAACTGGTGGGGGACATAACTGAAATTATTGGTTTTATTACTAATGTTAATATTGGAATATTGTTTCCTAAACAAGGATAAGCAGCTGCATTTTTTAACTTAACATTATTTTCTAATTTTGTCCAGAAAGTTGTTGCATGGGGTAATATCTATCTTGCTATTTTGCAATATAGATGTCTGCATATGATTGTATGTGTGTAAGTTAATGTTTGTGTTTGTGTTTTTCTTGTTATAGTCAAATTCTAGGGGGTAGGTTTTTATAAAAGATGTATATACATTTCAGAGTGTGTGTCTTTTCCACCCTTCTTCTTTACAAAAACAGGGGTTATTTGCAATAGCACTAAAAATTAATCAATGAAAATTATAAACTCAGCCTGGTTCCACTTGCAAAAATATTAAAAAATTATTTGGGCAACTTAGAAAATGTGGAAACATGTTTCAGTGCTTTCAATTTCATGTAGTTTTTAGGTATTCTGTGTACCCTTGGCTGTCAATAAAGTTAACATGGGTTTGTCAAAGTGGAAAAAACTAACACAGTCATTATTAGTTCACTATATTATGTTTAAAAACACTCCCTGGGAATAAATACTTTCACAATAAAATCATTCATCATGTTAACAGCCCCATCAGAAACAATCTGTATCTGTACCTCAGGCAGGTGGGCAAACCTAAGACCAGATAGACAGATATGCAAATTCAGTTCTCACTCCTGGGCTACCTTCCTTTGGGATTTTAAGTGTGTTGCTCACTCTCTCACTCAAGAGTACATAGGTTTTGGAGAAGATAACCTGGTCTGCAATTTATTGGTAAAACATTGCCCATGAACAGACTGTCAAATCATTTATTTTGGGGTAGCTAATTAAACCCCCAAATACTTCAGCATGTGGCAAATTCCAAATGCATAAATGGTCCCATTGAAACCAACATCTGAGTGCCTTTTGGAATCAGAACCTTATGGAACATCTTAAATGCAGAGGAAAAAAAATGCTTTGAAATCCTCCCTTCTCTTCGTTTCAGAATCTTCCCCAATGAACCAAATGTTTTGCTTATCCGAACTCTGGCTTGTAAAGCAAACTGATGTCACAGTTTCAATGTATTTGACCTTGATGACAACTTTGCTGTGAAACTTTACAAAGCTAAATGGACTCCTGTGACTGTGCTGTTAAACCTTACATAAATTGCACAGTTCACATGGAAAAAATAAAAATAATTTATAACATAATATAATAAAAAGAAGAAAATAAAAAGAAAAAAGCCATAAGTTGATGGCACGTTTTCCTGAATTTGGGCCATATTCAAGCACAGATCACTGCCACATGCCACTGTGCCATCCAGTCCCCTACTCACACAACTACTGCAAATGGTATCATTTTGCAACTAATTTACTCGCTTAGTTTTGGCCATTAGTCATTCCCAATATCCTCAATCTGCAGGTAATTTTCCACATTATTAGTTACCCACCTGTCTTATTAAACTGGACTTTCTGAAACCCTGTGTGTCTACATTTTCTGCACCTTTAGATCAAGCAAATAATTGCCTGTACCTGGATGGAAGGATTTAATAGGAAGATTATAGTTGATTCCAAAAGTTAATAACTATAACATCTGGTTTCTCTTTTTAACATTTAAATGATAAATTCAGTGTTCAAGAAGAAAGGAGAAAAAAATGTGAGAGCGCAGAAGAATGAAATGTTCTTATCATTTGTAGGACAAGTTAAATTTAGATAGGCAGAAGGTAGGTTTTACTCTTTCCCACTTAATGTTCCACTACCTTGACCCAAAGGGACCAATCTTTATCACATTAATAGAGGGAATTTCTCAATACCGAGACAAGACTTGGCTCCTTTTTCACTAAGAATGCCAAGTGAGCTGCATTATGCAAAATCTTGGTTATCTTCCACTGCTCTTTATGATAGACTATGGCTGTTCTGAGATGCCTCAACTCATTTCTATTCAGACCTCTATAAAACCATCTGCATGGGAAGAGTTTTAAATATTGCTGGGTAAAACTGGGAGCATTATTTTCCCCAATCAGTTCTAAAGAGATGGGGAGAAAGAGAGAAAGTGAGAATGAAGAAGGGAAAAGAATCTGGGGTCTTGCTGTCTGGACTTGAGATGCTCAGAGTTGCATTGGCAGGTGACCATGGGCACAAGTGCTAAACCTATTTTGCATATAAATTGACACACTGAAAAAAGATGCACACATCTTTAGCAGATGCATTTTCCTTGGTAGGCAAATAAAAACATGCTTGTTGCTTAAGCTCACCTGCAATGAAAACAAAATACCCAAGAGCTATTCAAGAGGAATAACAGTCTTGAGCTCCAGCCTGCATGACTCATTAGTCTTTATGGATTCCACATCCAAATCTAAGTGTCAAAGACCTGACGGCCACCCAGGAGGGAAAGTAGTTTCAAAATGAGATGAGTATCATAGGCATAGAGTGGGCAGTGTAATTAACCTACCCAGGTGAAACTCTCCTTGGAGACACATTTACTCCCCAAATCGTCAAGATTCATCAAATATGGTAGTAGCAGAAATGGAAGAATCTATCCTATTCCTGTTGTTTCATCTGGGGTTAAAAATAATATCTCCTTCTTGTAAGCTTTTTTTCAATATACATAGATTCACCAAAGTCAACTGGAAACAACATGGATCTTCAGTAAACTCTGATACGGAAGAAAGATGCCCTCTCCTTGATTTGGGTCTTTTCTTCCTTTCTGAAAGTTGGGATTGGGAGGTCTCTCTTACAGAGACCTGAGCACAGAAATTAATACACATTATTCTTCCCCTACTATGTGGACTCTGCTGCTCCTTAAGGTATTTAAGTATGGCAAAAGAGACTTCCCGAATTCCATGCCAGATGAAGTACTTGAAACGAAGCCTCTTCTTGCATCCGCCCTATGGTCAGAAGTTTCTTTATATACTGACAAAGAACATATAAACAGAGATGGATGTTCCTGAAACCAACAATAGTATTTTAATATGTGTTATAAGATGCATGACCATCTTCTGGCCCAACTGAAACCTGTGACAGAAAGCCTGTCAGTTTCATCACTGAGGATTTACCAAATAGCAGTCTTCACTCTGCTTCAGGCATTTCCCTGCATGTTCAATGTGCTATCGATTGTGAAACAGCTACTTTGGATTTAAACAACTGAAAATATAATTTCAGGACACTGACGTTGTAAAACCAGCTCTGTTGCTGAGGTGTTTTCTGTGCTGATTTTGGCTCCTTTCTTAATTCTCCCCTTATTCCACAAAAAACCTAAACAAGTCTGTCCTACAGTGCTGTTACAACACTACATGAAATCCTGTTGTCATTCTAACCCACAGTAAAATTCATATTCAGAGAGTTTCAGCTAAAACAGATATCTTTAAACACGTGTCCAGAGCATAGGAACCTGGATTTATATACTTTTGCCAGAAGCTCAAGTATTTTGCTTCTTATATAAAGTGAAACTTGCTAGCTGTAAAATGGATGTAAAACTAATTAACTGCTTCATGAGTGTTCAGCGAGTACTATTTATATTTTTTTAAGAAGGAAAAAAATCATATTTATATCTATATTTTTATTTATATTTATACTTACATTTACATGGTACTCTAAGCTGCTTAAATAATGAATCTATAAATTTCCATGTTTGCTGTTCTCCCTCCCTACCATCTGTCCTCCTCTCCTACATCACTTTTGCCTTTCTAGGTGAAATCCATGTGTAATTCTCTATAATCAAAGAAACTCTTAAGCATACATCCTTTCTTTCTTTCTTTCTTTCTTTCTTTCTTTCTTTCTTTCTTTCTTTCTTTCTTTCTTTCTTTCTTTCTTTCTTTCTTTCTTTCTTTCTTTCTTTCTTTCTTTCTTTCTTTCTTTCTTTCTTTCTTTCTTTCTTTCTTTCTTTCTTTCCTTCTCTCTCTCTTTCTCTCTCTCTCTCTCTTTCATAGTGTTTAGGTGGTTTTGTTTTTTTGTTTTTCATTTTATAGTATAGGTATGGAAAAAATAGAATTATTAAGGAAAAGGTTTCTTCTCTTATTAAATTTTTTGTCCAGATAATGTAGTTTGGAGTGCCTGAAAAAAAAAACCCAGTGAATTCAGACCAGTACTACCACAAAGTCTGTCAGCTGAAGTCTTTGAACCTTCAAGTCATGATCATAGCAAGGACAAAAATTTTGGGGACATTAAACTTGTACACTGGGAGTAGAATTGTGATCATTTACTGGAAATGTCTTGACATTATTAACTAATGCTGATTTCTTGCTACATGCAAGTTGTAATCCATTGCCCATGTCCTAAAAAAATTGTTTTATTGCCAATTGCTTTCTACTTTTACATGAAAGGGTATATGCAAAAGGACGCAAAAGATCAATGCTGGAGTTGCCACAAGAAGGAAACCAGACAGAAATCAGTTGGAAAGTGTTCCTGGTACACGATGCTGTCCTTACTACTACAACTTGTAATAAAAAAGTAAATCCCACATATAAATTTCCAAAATAAAAATTAAGCATCCTCATTCTTTGTTCTGATTTTTATAATACTGTATTCTACACATTTGTGCCTTTTGGAAACAAATGTTCAGCGCGAAAGCTTTTCTGTGACTTCATCAGTTCCTGAGAGCAGCTAAAACCAAAAAATGTCATTTGGACAATGACATTGGGAAATCCAATTAACATTAAATTAGGATGAGATTATATATCATAAGCAATTAGAGCAGGACTTTGAAAAGTACTGTCCCTCTCTGATGCTTTCAAACCTTTCAGTGTTAATATTCCAATAAAAATGCTATTTTTCCCCACAGGTTTCACAAAGAATGAATTTTTGATTACTCAATCTGGTTGATCAGAGTGACTTTATTAGAGTTGTTTTCTTTTCTATTCCAAACTTCAGCCATTTATTTCCCTGTCTTTCTCTCTCTAAGAACTTCAACAAACACTGCATTTACTCCCCCGCCCTGCAAATGGCAAAAGAAAGTTACCTTTTATTTACGAGTGATCATTTTTTCCTGTCTATATTTTGACAAATAACATGGCAGAAAATGATTAAGGGTCTCATTTTGCAATGTGACTTGTATGTTATTTATTGTTAAAATAAAAGTCACTTTGTGAATTGAAGTTTTTAATCATTTTTCCCCTCTGTCAGGAAATAGTTTTGTCAAAAAGTGATGATATTTGACAGTGCTGTTTTTTTAATGACAGTTACAATCCTGGTAAGGAGTTTATCAGTAATTATTTCACTGTAGCATAATTATATGGATAAACGATTATCTATTTATTTTCCATTAAAATGATCTTCATTTTTCTCATGTAACTAATAGGAATATTACAGTGCCCTGAATATCTCCCACATAAAATAAAATATACACAAACATTTTTGAAAATATTTTCCCTGTCCTCTCAGAAACATATTACATAAAATATTCAACTCAATTTAGAAGCAAGCATAATGAGTACTCTAATTTCTTTGTCAATCAGACTGTTAAGCATCTGTTTTTCAACCACACCTTGGAAATCAGTAGTTCTTACACCAGTTTTGCATATGCAAGTGAATTATAATTTTTCCATCTCCTAGTTTCATCCCACCTAACTTCAGCCACTTTCCAGGAAGATAAAAAAAAAGTGTTATCAGTCTCCCCCTGTATTAGATAAAGACAGACAAAGACTTCCAGAAGATGACTCAGGTCTGGTTAAGTCAGCTTCAGTTGCTCATTAAATGCACACACGATAGGGAGAACGAAAAAAAACCAAAACCAACCAGAAAAAATTGCTCTTTAATAAGTGTGCTAAATGCTGAAAATGGGATGAAAGTGTACAACTTTTTTGTGATGCACTTACACGTGTTCCTCAGAGTGTTTCTTAGCCATGCATGCCAGACAACTCCACAAATGCCCATTAACTCATCACAGCTCTGTGGGGAGTACTAGGGAAGCGCTGTGGTTGAGTTACAGCTAAAGCAAATGAGGCCTAATAGGTCAGTAGCATAATGAGGGGTCAAGGAAAAGGCCTGCATCTCAGCCTTATCCAGGTATTTATAAGCTACCTCTGTGAGCAACACTAAGAGAAGAGTGGGAGCTAAATGAAGGCAAAGCAGAGTCCTGCTGTGTCAGGACTGTGCGGTGGCGGTGGTAGATGATAAAATGGACATGACCTGGCAGCGTGCACTTGCATCCCAGAAAGCCAAGTGTGTCCTGCCTGTACCGAAAGAGGTGTCACCCGCAGGTCGAGGGAGGGGATTGTCCCTGGTGAGATTCCACCTGCAATGCTGCATCCAGCTCTGGAGACTTCAATATAAGAAGGATGTGGACCTGTTGAAATGAGTCCAGAGGAGTCCACAGAGATGCCCAGAATGCTGGGGAACCTCTGCTCTGGAGACAGGCTGAGAGAGCTGGGATCATTCAGCCCAGGGAAAAGAAGGATTTAGGAAGACCTCAGAGTCCTTCCCGGTACCCGAAGAAGTTAAAAGAGAGCTGGAGAGGAACATTTGACGAGGGTATGGGAGTGATAGGACAATGGGAAATGGCTTTAGATTGAAAGAGGCTAGCTTTAAATTAGAGATGAAGAAAAAATTTTTCCCTGTGAGGGTGGTGAGGCCCTGGCACAGGCTGCCAAGAGAAGCTGTGGCTGCCCCACTCAAGGTAGTGTTTAAGGCCAGGTTGGACTGGGCTCTGAACAACCTGGTCTAGTTGAAGGTGTCCCTGCCCTTGGCAGGGGCTTGGAGATAGATGACAAAAAAGAAAGGGACTTCATTGTCCTTCCCAAACCAAATCATTCTATCATGCTATTTAATACTTAACATCAATGGATTTTAATGCAAATCACTGCAGAGGGAAATCATGTCAGAGTGATAGCATTTTCTTGTTGTTCATGAAGCATCATGGTAAGATATCCCACGTGGAATACTGTCACAGGTGGAGTGATGCACTTCACCTGTTAGAAGAAAAGCAACAACATACTTCATTGAAATAAAACAGTGAATTAAGAAAATTTGGTGGCAAATGTGACAGTGATTTAATGAGATTCAATGGCAAGATACACTTGATTAGTGCGTTGAAAACAGGATTACACAGAGCTATCAAGGAGACCTTCCCATTGAGCCATGAAGCTCAGAAAGGGTCCCTTTGTGTTCTAAACTCCTTCTCTGACAAGGGTCTGGGGATGGCTGGATCCACTCTTAATCCCAGACTTGGTCAATGATTCATGCCTAAAGAACGTATGGCTGCACAAGCAATTCTTTGCATCCCTTTGCTAAGATTTCAAAGTTTAGCACGCTATTAATCATTTCCCAAGGATGTGTTGCTGCAAGGAGTCTCTCAGACTTGAGGAATAACCTTGGGATGTCCCTACTAAAGGGGACATCCTGGCATGCAGCCCGTTGCTGTGCAGGAGAGCCAAACAGGCCCCAGGCTGTCCACTATTTATGGACTAAGATGATGGACTTATTGTCATATTTGCATATCAGCCACGCGTCTGGGTCACCCTTCCAGACAGCCCTTGGCTACCCTGTTGCCATCCATCCCCCAAAGTCTGGAGTGAAATGCCAGTTGCACTAACACAGCAAAACAGTAACTGTCACACTGGTGCAAGTGAAGTACACTGGCACCGGCTCTGTCAAAGCTCTGCTTCTAATTTATAATTTAATCTAAACACAAGGATGTAAATAGACCAGTTTTTAACCAGGGGTACCAATATTTTGACGGTACAGCCCTTTATTCAGCATGGCCTGCCTGACTAAATATCCTTTCCCCACAGATGAGGAGAGGCTGATTCAGTGGGAATATTTAAGGCAAGCGAATTCTTGATGGGCTGCAACAAAAAGTTGAGCTGCTCTTCTTATGTTATGCATGCAGGTTGTTACCATAGGAGCTGAGAATGGCCCCTAACACAGCAAGCAGCCACAGATAGTTGTTTTGACAGGAATCATGAGGATCAGCAGCAGCTGGTGATTTAGCTTAAAGAATAGTCTCAGCACCTAAATTTGATTTCCCATCTTTATCTCCTATCTTTCAAACTCCTATCTGAGCTTGTGTTCAAAGACAGGACATAAAAATGGAAAAAAAAAAGGCACAGTAGTCATAAGGGGAGGACTCAGAGTTCTTGGTTCCCAGGTGAGTATAACTGCAATAATCAAAGTTATACTCCTTTAAATTTGCTGCACACCTTATTTTTTCCCAGTCATGGAGATAAGGGTCTCGACTGAGGAAAAAAACCGAGATGAGGTGGCTTAAAAATATCATTTTGCTTGAGTTTCTAATAAGGAAAAATTGTTTTGATCATTCAGAGTGGGTAGGTTCTGCATTGCATCTTTTGCACTAATTAATTCTGGCTGGTCACTAGTCAAACTTTATCTTATCTTATCTTGTCTCATATTATTTTAACATTCAATCTGCAGTAGCTACAGACATAATTTTCCTGCTCGGTGCTGGACAGTTCTTACTTGCTTCAGCCCGTGATCATGTCAGTCTCAAGAGGAAAGAGGTACATGTGTAGGTCACAGAGATCAGAAAGGGAAGAATTTAGGCAGTAAAACCCTGATGTGAAACATCTAAGGAGGGACAATTTGAAATTGCCATGCGGGACTCGGAACACAAGCGTGTTAACTAGCAGCTCACAGGCTTTGCCTGTTCTTCTGTTCCTGCTTCAGTCTGACAGGATTGGCACAAGGAAACTCTCAAAACTGTCAAACTAGCACATTTGATGAGTCCAGGTTCTTTTCAACCCCTATGGCAATGTCCTTTTATTCATGCAGTAAAAGCTTGTTACCTGGTCACAAACATAGTCCTGCTTCAAAGCTCCCTGCTCTCTTTCCACTGCTGATTTCTGTATTTTCCGTTATTCAGCATCAAACCCAAAAAGTCCTAGACTGTTGGATTCACAAGGCTTTCTTCTTTTTTTTTTTTCCCCTTCCTTTTTCTTTCTTCTCACCCAAGTTCCTAAGCTTAGCCTTTTCCTTTTGCCATTCATTTTGGTGACATCCAAAGCAAAAGCAGTAAGTTTGTTTTGCTAGATTTAACACACAGCAAACAATTCAAGAAAGGAAACAGTTGAAGATTCTCTCCATAGGCCTGTGAAACTCAAATAGTTTTGACTTAACAAAACATATCAGCATCTCAGCAATACAGTACATAATGAAGCACAGCACCAACAAACTAAGATAGTGTATGGAAGCACAGACCATGAGAGAACACCACAGGTGTGACCACCTCTGTAAGGCATTTACACACATAACACAGGACATGATAAAATACACATTTACAAGGCTTGAATTGAAACTGTGATGTGTGCCAGTGTGGACATGGTGTCGTGATCATCCAGTCTGATGTAATTTGCTCTGATCAGAGGTTTTGCCTTTCTGTTTGTCCCTGAGCTACAAAGGTGTGCATGGAGAAAGTTCTTGGGCTTCTGGGATAATAATAAAGTATGCAAAGACTACAATGAAGCATGCAGAAGGAGTCATAAAGTAATTTATGTGGCAGCAAAGTAGATTTGTCTGTGATGAAATCAGTCCACTATATTTGCTGCAGTGTCTCTAAGCAGAAGCTCTCTGTTGTGTCCCTGTGCATGACAGAGGATGATATTCCATTTGGAGAATATTTGGCTCATTTAAGCTGGAAAGATATTGCCAGGAGTTGCAAAGTGAAAAGAGAGAAAATAGGGTAGGCAGATTTTTTGCTTGTTTTTGTTAAAATTGTTTTTTTTCTGTTTTACTACGAGTTGCTTTCTGTGTACTCAGGTATTTGAGGTACCAATGTTATGTCATGGCTAAGTGTATAGTCCAGACTTTGGGTAAAACTGACTGGGAAGAAGCTTCAAACACTGGTGATGAGTTGTGCAAGGTTTTATGCAAGTCTGTACCACAGAGAAGATATTGCCTGTACAGGGAAGACAGCTGAATTTTTAAATCTCCTTTTGTTTTCAGGGATCTCAATCCGGCTACACTGCCGCCCATATGGGATATATAAGGTGTAGGTTCTTATTTCTACTCTGACTTAATTTTCCTTATACATTACCCATACATTTTCTTATATTCAAAACCACTGGATTTTGTGCAGGATGCTGGTTTTTAACAAGAAATATTATTATCTGTGATTTTATTTCAAGTTACACTGTATTTCTTCACTTGTACAAGATTTCCTACTGCATAGAATCACGGAATCGCTAAGATTGGAAGAGACCTGCAAGATAATTGAGTCCAGCTGTTAATCCAGCACCACTGTGTCCTCCACTAAACCATATCCTCAAGTGCCACGTCCATATGCCTTTTGAAAACTTACAGAGATGGTGATTCCAACACTTCCCTGGGAAGCCTGTTCCAATTCCTGACCAAGTTCCATGATAGGAAACAGAAAACCGGAGCTCTTTTCAGATAAGTACTGACACCAGAAGCCCGTGACCTTTCCAGAGCCATTTATGGTCTGAAAGACCAGATACATTTCTCTCTTTTTGCTCTGTATAACCACCTGAAAGAAGGTTGTGAGGTGGGTGTCAAATTCTTCTCCCAAGAAACAAGAGGTAGGATGAGAGGAAGTGGCTTCAGGTTGCACCAGAGAGAGGTTTAAATTGTATATTAGGAAAAATTCCTTCTCTTGAGGAGTTCTCAAGCTCTGGAGCAGGCTGCCCCAGTCAGTGATGGAGTCATATCCCTGGAGGTAGCTAAAAGATATGTAGATGTGTGGCTTGGGAATGTGGTTTACTGTAGAACTTGGCAGAGTTAGGTTTATAGTTGAACTTCATGTTTGCAAGTGTTTTTTACAATGTAAATTATTCTATGATTCCATACAAAAAAAAAAGACTAAACAGTATTTAATGATGTTTTTCTGATGGTTCAGGAAGTGTATCAGAAATCCTTGAACATGCAAGGTCCTTTTCCATGCATTCCTGTGTCACCTTCTTACAGTCATACAAAGCAGTCATGAAGCACCAAATATTACCTGAGGAGGAGGCACTGGAAAAGCCTTCACATCAGCCGTGCCAGGTAAGGAAGCACACAGAAACCGGGGAACACCAATTTAAAGTGCTGATGTTTAAATGTTGTTCTGTTCCTGAGCAAAGCACTGTAACTTTCAGTTAATGACAGTTGCAACAGAGATATTGTACGTAAATCAAAATTCAGACAGTTTCTGAATACTCACGTGTGTGACATACCTGCTGGAGGTGACGAAGCTACATGGAGAGCGATGGTAGGCACCTGGTTGTCTGAGGACGTAGAAAGGAAACTGCCTTTCATTAGGCCAAGATTTGCAGGAGTTAAGTGCTGATTTTCAGAGCATGACTATAATTCAGCTTCAAATAATGTGATAAGACAGGCAAAGGCAGAAAAATCTGCTAAACTCTCTGACAAGGGAACAGAAAATCCTCCACAGTTACAGAGACTCTAAGGACTTCTTCTCTCATTTGTAATTAACTTCTTCCCTATAAACCCAGTCTGACCTTGTCTGTACAGTATTGTCCAGACCTTTCATTTGTCATATGGTATATGGCTTGGTAGTATAGCTTGTGTCTCAATGTCACTGAGTGTCTGGAGCTTGGGATTTTTTCACTGTTTTTTCCCTCCACTTTATGACTTCAATGGCTGAAGGAAAAGCAGCAAGACTGTGGATGTCACAAAATGCCTGCATGTCTTTGCAAGAGAATTAAAGTTTGGGAAAGCACAGTTAAAATTTCTCAACTGAAGTAAAAATAAAAACCAAAAACTTTAAGGTCAGGTGAGGAAAAAGTGTTTTTACTACTTTTCTGGTGACCAGATGCAAATTATTTTTGGTTGCAATTTAGTTTAAAGGCAAATTAATCACAGAAAGTAATGATTTGGATTTTTTTTTTAAATTTTGTCTTGTTTTTAATTACAGAGACTGAGAGTACTGAGAGAATTAGTTTTGTTTTGTTTTTCTTTGTTTGCTTTTAAAGTGATTAAATGCAATTGAAGACTCCAGAATTTAAGTATGAGTTCAAAACTAGTAAAATGCCTACAAGGAGAACTGATGTCAAGTACACTAGAATTGGATTGTACAGATTGTTTTGTGCTGAAAACCAAATTCACCCCCTGCAACACTCATCTCAGTGAAGTATCACAATTTAGCTCTGCTGTTTTATGGTAGCTACAAAGTTCACCTACCTTACCAATGCACAGTATTAGACCACCCCTCAACCATGAACTAAGAAAGCTGAAGGTTTCCAAGTTTCCTGTCAAAACCACAGAAACTTGTTGCACAGCTTATTTTTTCCTGGTATTGAACTTCAGAACCAGGAATTCTTTTACCAGGACAGTACTGAATTTGTTACTGCCCAAGAAGATATTTTAAACGTATATTTGTTCATGTTTATTCCTGGTGTGCATACATACGAGTGTACGGTGTGTAAGGCATTGTGTACATGGATTTCTGCAATATGTCATCTGAAGTGATGTGACGAGAATCTACCAGAAACTGTGTATGCTGCAGTGGCCAATTTTAAAAATTTAAAAAACACCTACAAGGAACATTCTGCCTTTCAGAATCCATTCTTTCTGGGAACGGAATGAAATTATCTTTACATTTGTTGAAGAGTAAGATTTTCTCAAGATGTAATAAGCTTGTGCTAATGGCCAATTTTTAGTTCAGTGAGGTCTTCTGGACTTATTAAAAAATGAAGAAAACCCAAAATCTGTGAAAGTCCCTACCTAACTCCAGAAAAACTGGGGAAAGAGTCAGAAGGGTAAACCTGAGAAAACTCATGGGTTGAGATAGAGGCTTTTTAACAAGTGAAGCAAAAGTTGTGCATGTTAGCAAAGCAAAACAAGGAATTAATTCGCTGTGTCCATGGGCAAGCAGGTGTTCAGCCATCTCCAGCAGAGCACGGCCCCATCACATGGAACAATGACTTGGGAAAACGCCAAATATGCCCCTCTTCCCCCTTCTTCCTCCCATTTTATACACTGAGCATGACATCACACGGTCTGGAACATCCCTTTGGTCAGTTTGGGCCACCTGTCCTGGCTGTGTCTCCTCCCAGCTTCCCAACCACCCCCATCCCCTCCCCAGCCTGCCCATAAGAGAAGCAGAAATTACCTTGGTTCTTTCCAAGGCCTGCTCAACAACAACAAAAACATCTCTGTGTTATCAACCGTGTGTTCAGCACAAATCCAAAACACAGCCCCACACCAGCCACTAGGAAGAAGACTACCTCTACCTCAGCCCAAAATGAGCACGATATGACATCGCAGCACTAACAAACTTACTCACCTTATCTGGACAATTCGCTGGCTACGAGTCAGATCTTGAATTCCCCAGGAGGCCATTCTTCTCTGTCTCTTTTCTGTACATATCCTTGAACTGATCAGCCACATCAGCAGCGTTAGGTATGAAATAAGAAGCCTGACCTTTGGAATTGGCTCTCCCGACTGATCAGCTCAGCACTGATGTGCCTGGCATATTTTGACAGCGCTGGGAGTTGCATATGGGAATTGCACATGTCTAGATGGGAAAATATTTTAGCGAGAGGAAAATTCTATAGAGAGGGGCATGGTGGAAGGAGAATTTCTCTGAACAGAGAGATGCAGTTTAGCTGGTTATTTTCTGGCCATTCTTCAGTGTATAAAATAAAATTATTATAATATCTTCAGTATTGAATTGCCTATGCATTCAATGAGATCACAGTCAAGCAAAAGAATGTCCTGCGGACATGAAAAAAGTTAGGATGTAGTATATACTGAGCAGCACCAAAGACCAGAAGACCAGAAATGTCAGCAAATGGTCAACTCCTACTGTCCCAATCCCTTTGAAGGCAGGAACTGAGACTGTGTAGAATCTCTTACTTAAAAGATAATTTCTTTTTGATAAGGCTTTGCGTTTGTTTAGATGATTTGAGTCCTTGGTACCAATTACACTTTCTGAGATGCTCTGATTCATGTACATTTATGCTTTAATGTACAGAGGCATTTCTGCATTTTGTTATGGTTTCTTCCCAGACCAACACCAAGGGCGTGACTCCCAGATCGCAGAAGCAAATCTGCGTTTTTCAGAGGCTCTGCCATCTTTGAGGAGCACATGTAAAAAGTGTCTGAGCTTTAAAGAAGAATCTGGGACCACTAGAAAACAAATCCAACACATGCGGGATCAGAAATTTGAAATCTGTGGGTGGTTATTCTCACTAGCTGCTGTGGGACCTCCCTTACACCCTGTGAGTGCTGAGGACCTGACCCCTGCACACATTGATATTCTCTGAATGACCTAAGAGGACAGTTGTCTTTTTAGCTGCAGTTGGAAACACTTCTGCATATCTTTCACAAAGGGGAGACTGCCCAGAGCTCCCACAATGTGCTCCTCATACACCGGTTTGTTTTTTTAAATTTATTTACAGACATGTCCAGCTCATGTTCTCTGAGTTTTTCTGGACACCTGTGGGATATCAGTATAAGGTCTGAGAAGTGCAATCATATATTCTCAAGCTTCAAAGGCCCCACATGCCTTTTGTCATGGGTTGCTGTCTCTCTGTTAGAAGCACAGGGCTGCATCCCCTTTTATTACGGATAACAGCATCTCCTTTGCCTGGATGTGCTACACTGTCCAGTGGATGCAAAACCCCAGGGTACATCCACACTCTCTAAGCAGTGTAAGTCATTAGCTTTGGGAATACTCAAAACGACAGAAAATGGCAGGAACACCGGCATCATCTCCCAGACATGGAGAATGCTGCACCATTTCTGTCAGCACCCACTGCCGCACGAGAGCGGTGGGGAGCTGTGTCACCTGGGCAGGGCACCCAGCACGGGGCTGCGCAGCAGCGGTTCCAGCAGAAAGGGTGATAACCTGCAAGTTGGTAGAGTTTGCTATGAAATGACACTACCACAGCTTTGATGAGGAAAAGGCTTTTGCTTAAGTAATGACATCAATCTTAAACAGATCTGACAATAATACTTGCCATCGGTGGAGCTTAAAGAGCTTTCCATGGGAAGCTGGGATCAGCAGTCTGATGCGAAGTGAATTTCCCAGCTCAACAGCTGAACTAGGAGCAGAATTAAAGTCCTCTGAATTACAGTGCGTCTTTCTCCGGGCAATACTGGTGTGTCCCTCTCTAAAGCATCGCACTCCTTCACCTTGATCTATCTGTGATCATACCCCTAAAACAAAGAAAAGCCGTGTGACAAATGTTTGTGGGAAGGAGCCTGCTCAAATGCTTCCAGCACATCCTGGCATGGTTTATTACCATATGTATCCTGCTTGTTAGACAGCTAAGAAGGACTTTCTCACAGTTAAAGTATGTGACACAGATAAAGCCAGATTAAAATTGCACCTCTGCTACCAATCTCCTTTCTGATGCTGGGAATGGCTCTTAATTTATCAGACCTACTAGCCATACAGCAGGGAAAGCATCATGCAGGCCTGGTGAAGAGAGCTATTTATGACACCAGATATAAACAAATTCAGGTTATAAATTAATTTTGTTTCTACAGAATAATGAGATAATTTTAGAAGTGCAAATAGCAGAACTTCTCTCTACTTTTTACAGTCAAACAATTTACTATTGTCCAAACTTTCCTGTGTCAAATCAGGCTGTAAATACAAACAAAGATTTTGCTGGACAGGGGTAAGAATGGTATTTACATTTATATGAGGAAAAGGAACAGTTGTCCACTGCACAAAATTGGACAGGAATTTTCACTCTTTCCTTTTGCCATCTGAAATGTAGCTCTGTACAAGATCAGCAGCAAGCACAGACAAGGATAAACTGAGGTAAAAGCTACTTCAGCTAGGTAGGTTAAAGATATAGCAAGTTCAGAAAAGAAAAACATAATTGCACTGGACTTGAGATCCCTGAACCATGTGCTTAGAAGACAATGTAGACCTCAAGTTAAAATATGTTTTTAGCTATGCCAAATTGGCTGCTTTTCTGGCAAAGAATGCAAGAGGAGGAACAGAGTTTCAGGGAATTAAAGCTAATTTTGGGCAGCATATAGCTTTCTTGTCTGCATCTTCTATGGCTGGTGGGATTAAGCATGAGGAGCTTTTTCACACTGGTAAGACCAGACTGTGCCCTCAGAGTTACGTGTGCTGTGGTATTGGACCCCTCTGTGCCTTCAAAGGCAGAATGAGTTGCATTTGATGGTCTTGCTGAACCTCTGTGAAGGGAAGAAGAATTTTTAAAGGTTTTGAGACATCTGTGCAAAATAATAGCTGGGGAATGTCTGCTTGTCTGTGGGTACAGGTGGTTCTTTGCCTCTTTCTGTGTGGAAAGGAGAGTTAGGTACTTCTGTCTGCCTGTATGTCTCTCTCACTGGTAATGAAGGGCCTTCAACAGGCTGCAATGAGTCCTACTATATTCATTCTTCACTTTTATATTCTCCTGACTTTTACAGGTGTTCTTTGAAAAAATGCACTAGGGATTTATGATATTTAGAGCTGTCAGGGTTCTTCTATCCTCTCCTCTCTGTGGCTGGGCAATTGCTGCACAAACATAAAAATAAGGTGAGAAGGTCATTGCTTCCTTCCATGTTCTCTGACATTTCTCCTTCTACCTGTCCTCTTTATTTCTCCCTTCATCACACTGTTCCTTCTACGCTGGAACTTAATCACGCTATCAAATTCACCTAGATTCTAGGCTTTGTTTAGGTCTCAGCTCTAGCAGAACCTTAGATATCCCATTTTAGAAAGGATGCTTTCTGTTATCACATCCCACTGAAGGTGTAATTTAGAGCTTGTTAATAGATTCACATTGTCTATACCAAGGTTCACATTATTGGTAGGTTAGGGTTCCAAACCACTTCCTCATTGTCAGCTGTTGTTCGTTTACAAGGTAAACCTGGGCATGCACACTGGCGAGCAGACCTGATGTCCTCCAACAAGGTTGTGATCAGGTCATACAGAAGACCAGGATCCTGAGGCACTTCACAATATACACTTTGTGGCACATCTGGACAGAGGAACAGAAATTATAGCTAAAATATTAGCAGCACAGCTGATTGTAGTTTTCCCATGCTTTAGCATAAAGCCCATAAATGGCTAGAAAATAAGTTCTTGTGCTTGGAGCTGGGGATTCTAATAGGCACAAGTCAGCTAAAGACCTGCATGGCACAGCACACTGCAGGGAGGGACGAGGTGAGGTGAAGCCAAAAGTGGTCAAGTCTCCGCAGATTCGACCGTGCCCAATCTGCAGAAAATGGGAGAGTTGCTCTCATGGCAAGTGGTGGTGCTCAGTCTGCTGTTTCAGCTCCTCCTTCCTCACCATGCACAAGCAGACCAGCACCAGTGCTGCCCAGCATCCCTTCGCCCTGTGCTCACTTTCCTCACCACCTCTCCTTTCCCTGCTGTAATAGAGGCTGGAAACAGATTCTCCTTCAGGGATTCCTGCAAAGCCTTGAGCTTGTGTGACACAGTACTCCTGAGTGTTTAATGCATAAACCTTTACTCTTTTCCCTAAGATCAAACTCAGGGTATTACCAGAAGAGGCTGTGGTTAAAGGCAGTGATTTATCACTGGGACAAGAAAATATGGAAACTACTGAAAACCAGCATCCAGACATTAATTCCCTAAAAATGAAACTGTAGTCATTCAAGATCTGAGAACTCTGAATCCTGCAGGAAAAATGAAACTATCTAGACCACACTAAAAGAAATGTTCAAAATATTATACTACAGAATCAAGAAAGCAGGAAAAGGAAGATGACCTCCATCCTGCTGAAGAAATTGTATAATAGGATGGCTTTCCCCCTTTCATCAACTATTCAAAACTGTTTACCAAATATATGTATTTTCTCCAATAAAACCATGGTGTGAGTTAAGCTTGTGAGCAGATGGTTGTAAGTACATAAAATTTAAAATCTGAAATTCAAGATGGTGTGAGCAGACGTATAAATCATATGATATGTTTTTCTGATTGGATGAGCAAACCACAACTCTTAAAACCAGACTTCCATTGCAAATAGCTGCATTTTGTGAAATTCACCTTCTGTTAGTATTTTTTAATAGTTGTCTAAAATTAGCTGTTCCCAGGAACAACCCAGCCAGCAAACTCATTACCTAAAATAACTGCAGAAAACAAACACAGAATGAGGGCTGACCTAGTCACTGAGACCTTGTTTTATAAATTTGAGTAAATATTAGTAGAGCATTTAAAACAGAGTTCGTCCAGCTCTATCAAAAGTTCATGTGTGATACAATTGTGTAGGGAAAATAAAATAAATTTAAAAGCCATACACAAATCTTCTCAATGTAAGAAAACACAACTGAGAAAAGCACAGCCTCATGAATAACATTGACAATTCAAATAATGAAATGTTCATCCCTTTCACACAAGACCACACTCACATAAACTTCTTCAGCTTTGTGCAAATAACATTAAATATCTCGATGAGACTGTAGAGCTAACTGGATTGTTATCTTGAACTTCAGATACTTGCCTGAGAACTTACACCTACTGTTGTCTGACTGGAAAAAAGAAAACAACCCCAAAATTCTGCTCTCCTGTTCCTGCCTCTCTCCCCCATCAAGTCCACTACTACTTTGTTCCTCTTTTACAGAGGCTCATGAAACCTCCTCCTATTTAAACACATCAAATTTTGTGTGTAGCTGTTGTAGATGGTGGGGACATTTTCATCATAAAATCTAAAAATCTGAAATCCATCTTCTGGCACCGAGTCATAGAGCTTCCATAAGGAAACTTTATTTTAATATAAAGATATGTGGTTCAGGTAAGCACTGTGATGTAAGAAATCTGGGTTCAGAATCTGGATTTTTATGGACTAGCAATTATTTGTAGACCATGATGTTGACAGAATTCCGTTGGTTTAGGTGACCTAGCAAGAATATCATATGTATTATACTTACCTCTGCAGTTAAAGAAGCAAATCCCACTTAGAGTTTTCTAAGGTGTTGTGGTGAAGTAGGAGAATCCAAGATATTACTTGGATTACAATATTGTTTATGGTGACATTTCTTACATCAATCCCCTGCTTTTAGAAGCATTGATTCAATGTGGGGCAAAACACACTAATACTTTCTGGAAGGGACATTTCTGTCTCTCTAAAAGTGAATTTAGAAATGCTTGGGCAGACGCCTGATTCCTTTCAGCAGGTCTCCACATTTCTCCTGGAACTGTTTCAACTCAGATAAAAAACAAACGAATAAAGTGACTTCTCTCAAGGCTAGAGAAGAGATAAAAGCTCTCAGGATCAGGCATGAAAAAGGTGTATCAGATAGACCTTAACTTTGAGCCTCTTATCTTCAAAGACAGCCCTAGCATACAGATGTGCGAGGATTTAGACATCCATTTAAAGTAAAAATGGAAACTAATGAGCAATTTTACATGAATTTCAATTTATTCTAAGGTCTAAAAATGTAATTTAATTTTATTTTGTGTATTTTTTTTAAAATTAAATTATACCATTTCACTCCATCCTTTGACCTTATGTCAGCTGGGTCAGAGTAAAGGTCCTTGTTATTTTGTGACCCCAGACAAGATGTTTGATTTTCTCGTTAATCCTTGCTTCACAAGAGGAGTTCAGCTGGCCATAACCATTGTCCTGCTTCTAGGTGAAGAAAGGGCTAATAAACAAGTTGTGCAATGATAGGAGGTTGTAATAAAAACATTCTTGTTGATGTTTTTTATCATGGTTCTCCTTCTGTAAAGATTTTCATCTCAATCTTTCCTTGAGAAATAATACAAGAAGTGAAGTGTATAAAAGTCCCTGGGAAAAATAGTGGTAGTAACTGGCAGAGCATCATCAGTCAGTCATATTTCCTGGGTTAAAATTCCCAGCCCAAATTCTTCCCCTAGGGTTGAAACTGATGAGCAGTCAGCACCAGAGAGTCTTTGGTTTGTCATGGGAAGGTGGTTGTTTTTCAGCTCAAAGATGTATTGGTTGAACAGGGACCAGCTGCACCCATGAAAGCAGAAGCACACCGAACCAAACATAAACACACTAAATCAGGGAACCAGCATTTCTGTACCTAACCATCTACAGAAACAGTTCTAGTAACAGAACACAAGCCTTCTGCTGACAGGGCAAAGCCCTAACCTCCCGGGCTTGTTATCAGCTTGCTCTGAGAAATTGTGTGAACGTGAGCGTGGTAGCAGACTTTCCCCATTATGGTATCAGTTTAAATGTGGGATAGCAGCAAAGGCCTTGAAAACATGGGTCAGAAATAGACGACCCAGAACTGGAAACCCTGCATTGATGGACAATTGCCGATCATTGAAGCTTCAAGAGCTGCAATAAGACAGGATTCACTGAAGGAAAAGAAACATCAACTCAGTGAGGGACAAAAGAGATCTCAGGCAAACAACAGGACAAGACACCTACCTCAAACTGGGAGCACAGAATCCCCCTGCCATCTTTGGCCAGCAAATAGGCAACAGCTGGAGGCTAAGAGTTGGGCACAGTCTGGAAAATCAACACTTTACAGCAGGATATGTTCTCAGATGTGGTAATGGGGAACCCTTTCAGAGAACTTGATCCCTTTAACCTATATATTAAGATCACCAAGGATCCTCAGCACAAACTGCAGTGACATGAGCTCCATGGCGCTGTGTACTCTCACTTAATTTAGAATTGATTGTTAAACACTAACTGTGTTGAATATGCAGTGACAATAATTGTTAATGAGTAGGAATAAACCATTAAAATAATATGTATTGTTAATGAACATCAATCTGGTAGAGTTCTGTTTTAAAGTTTAAACTGATTTGATTGATTAGTCTTCTAAACATTCCAATCACATCCATCTCCTGCTCCCTGAGATAGAGCTATGTATACACACGCATATACTCACATATATATATATAAATTGCAACATGAAAATGTTAAAAATAGAAATGTTAAACACATCATACAAAAATATAAGTGAGAATGATAATCATTCCAGATTATTGAGAAGCTTGTTAAGTATCTAAGACTAAACTGCTAGGAATATAAATAATGATCTTTATCTGAGTCAAATTTTTTGATCAAGACATGCACAGCATAAAGTCTGATCACCAGCAATTTTTTCCATTTTTTCTATGACATGATACAGAAACATTCTGGGTCCTTACAAATAAACATTTCAGGTTGTGTCAAGCTAGAGTGTTAGCCATATTGCTACCGAGTAGTCTTTGTTCAGCAATCTCAATAAATAATAATTGTGTTTGTATTAAAAGTGGCGAGTTTGTTTGACTTCTCTTTCACGACAATCCCAACACTCCACAAAGTGCACAGTTTAACTACACTGAGCAATGGTCAGAACAGAACAAAGCATGGTAAATTTAGTTTGCCACATCCATTGACACGTATTAAGTTCTTGGTCATGTGATCTTGTATTGGTGTATCTATAACATTCTCTAGAAATCATATGTACTGGAATTAAGTCTTTCGTGCCAGGACTGTCTTATGTCCACAGTATTTGGACTTGATAAGTGAATGATATTTTCAGAATGAAGACAAGACGACACCTGACCAGCTCAGCATGTCAGACTGGCTGCTCTTTGCTGGGTAAAAAACTGGCTGATGGAGGGGCCTGGAGAGTGGCGGTTGGTGGTGCCACATCCAGCTGGCAGCCGGCCACTGCGTTGTCCCTCTGGGATCAGTGTTGCAGCCAGCCCCTCTTCATCGATGATCTCATCAAGTGCACCCTGAGTCAGTTAGCAGATGACACTAAGTTAGGTGGGTGAGTTGATCTGCTGGAGGGCAGGAAGACTCTGCAGAGGGATCTGGGCAGGCTGGATCCAT
Source organism: Callaeas wilsoni (assembly GCA_013398955.1). Classification (NCBI taxonomy): domain Eukaryota; kingdom Metazoa; phylum Chordata; class Aves; order Passeriformes; family Callaeidae; genus Callaeas; species Callaeas wilsoni. The sequence goes on from VWPU01006111.1 coordinate 124,221, forward strand.
GGGCTGAGGGCAGTTGTGTGAGGGGCAACAGAGACAAGTGCTGGGTCCTGCCCTTGAGTCACAACAACCCCTGGCAGCTCCAGGCTGGGGACAGAGTATCTAAAAAGGTGCCAAGTGGGAAAGGACCTGAGGGTGCTATAACAGCAGGTGGACATGAGCCCAGCTGCACCCACATGGCCAAGATGGCCAATGGCACTGGGCTAGTGCCAGCAACAGTGCGGCCAGCAGGACCAGGGCAGTGACTGGGCTGGGCAGTGGTGAGGCCACACCTTGAATCTTGGGTTCAGTTCTGGGCCCCTCACTACAATAAAGACGTTGAGGATCTGGAGTGTGTCCAAGGAAGGGAATTTAGCTGGGGAAGATCTGCAGCAACAAAAGCAGCTGAAGGAGTTGTGGGGGCTCAGCCTGGAGAAAAGGAGGCTTGAGGGTGACTTTTCACTCTCCACAGGTGGATGCAGCTGGGGCGGTTGGTCTCTGTTCCCAAGGAAAAATAGGCAGGACAAGAGGAAATGGCCTCAAGTTTTACCTCAAGGAGATTTGGATTAGATATTATAGAAAATTTCTTCGCCAAGAGGGTTTTCAAGCATCCAAGCAGGCTGCTCAGGGCTGTGGCAGAGATATCATTCCTGGAGATATTTAAAAGACTGGTAGTGTGGCACCTGGGGATATGGCTTAGTGGTGGGCTTATTTGTGTTAGACTTGCAGTTCATCTCAATGATCTTAAGGGTCTTTTTGAACCTAAATGATTCTCATTCTGTGTTAAGCTAACCACATAGACTTCTGTATAGATTTGCTTTCCAAAGAGATCTGTTTTCACCTGGCTCATTTTATGAGAAGATGATCGCTTTCTCTGACGTCTCAGACACTCCCTAGAAAAGTGTCTCTGAAAGTTCTGGACAGGTTAAGGTCATTTCCTACCAAGCAGATGTGACGATCATAACCTTTGCAGCAAAATGGATATTTTACCAGTGAGAACTATCATGGGCCAATAGTCTAACTGGACAATCATTTGCCTTTTCTATGTGAAACAGCGGTTTCTTCATATATAAAGAAACATAAGTGAGCTTCAAAACTAAAATGGATTTCCTTGTTTTTTTTCAATTCCCACTTGCTTTCAGACATCTGAGACACGAGATCAGATTTTTGTTTCTCAGTTCACTGAAGCATTCCTGTCAATACAAGGGACAAGGCAGGTGATTTATTGGTTAAGAGACTTCCAGCTTCTCAGCTGAGAGCAAACTGCCATTTTCCTCTGCTTTCCTTCTGCTGTAACCATTTGTTATGAGGTGTACACCACATTGCTTGCACTCAGTTGATATCTTCCTTATCGCTCTCGGATGGGAGTTCAAAGAATTAATTTTCCATGCTGTGGGCACCTTTATATTCATGGGAGAGAGTCTGGAGTTGTAAAACATCTAGTCCAGTGTAAAGTTAGAGACTATCTATGGGCCATATCCTACCTCTACTGATGGATACAGTTTGGATGAGACAGTCTTCTGCCCTAAAGGGAATCAGTGCAAAAAATGGCCCAGGTTTCCTTTGGAATAATAAATGGCTCATCCAAAACATTCATATCTGTGAGCTGATGCCCAGCCATGCTTTAGAACCTAAGCATGAAACCACAAGTACAATCAGAACGTAGCACACGTGTTCATGATTTGTGGGCTGTATGTGTGCCTGGTGACCAACTCTTCAGGATTCATTGCAGGTCCAAACTTTAGACTCACTAGCACAAAGGTTTCTGAGTTCAGTACAAGAAGTCTGATAACGAAAACCTTGCAGAAAAAATTAGACAACTGTGAACTGGATAATTGAAGATTTCGTCTGTGAGTGTTTGAGATAAGGAGTGCAATAATAAAATTTGTCTGAATGTACTGAGTAGACTTGCTGCAGTTTATGCCTAATCATATATTTAGCAACATTTGCAAACAAGATCAGCAGTTACACAGCTAAATGAAACCAGCATGTGTCTGGCTGTGCCATAGAATTTATAAGAAAAACAATCTAAGATTTTTAGATTCAATTGAAGTGCAGTGAGAAAAAGGAGGCAAGAGAGGAGTTCTCTGAATACCATACCAGCAAAACAGTCAGATCATCTGGCTTGCTGATTGATAAAATATTTTTATATATGTTTTATATTAGCCATACAAATTTTTTGTTAAATTAATTTTAATCTTGACAAGTGCACAACAGTCTTATTTTCCTTGATGTTGAAATGGTGAAAGCAAAATGTATAGTTGAGGCAAATACCTCTGGCTTTTCAGAATCCAGTAGAGAATCCTTTAGTGCAGTAGCCATAAGAACCAAAAGATAAATATAGGAGACTGACAAGTGTAGATCATTTACATGAAAACACTGGAAATTATGGAATCGTTATTTGAAAAAGTAAAGATTAAAAGAAGAACATAGCTGTAAACCCCTCTAGGTGAACTGTACCAGATGACAGGCAGCTTTTATTTTTTGAATACGCAAGTTCAATGAAAACCTTTGTTGAACGCAAATTAAAAATGATTGACTCCAGTGGGAAACAGATTTGAGTTTTCTAGGTACAAAACCTGCTTCAAATAAATATTCAGCCTATTTTGTCCCTCTCTGTCAAACTTCTCCTCTAGGAGAATGTTCATTTGTGTTATAAGAAAACAGAGGGAAAAAAAAAAATTCTCCATCCACATTTTTGATTTGGACTGATGCTCACCTGTGTGAAACAAAGTATTTTTTCTCTTCGCACGCAGGAGAATGACCAAGAACTGATTGACATCCTTAACAGAATTGCAGCCTTTCAGCTCCAGACTTGCAGACGTTCCTCTGCTCCTCAGAGCCCCTGCCCTAGAGGCGTTTGGCTGTCTTGTTTATTTGATTGTGGTCAGATAGGAAGACTGAGCTTTGATAGACAGCTGTTCTCCTGCTAGACACTAATAGATTTGATCTGTTTTGTTTGCCTATGGGTTTTGGTGGTTTTTTTGTTTGTTTGTTTTTGTTTTCGTTTGGTTTGGTTTGGCTTGGTTTTTGTTGTTGTTGTTGTTGTTGTTGGTTTGGTTTGGTTTGGCTTGTTTTTTTTTTTGTTTGAGCTTTATATTTTAATTTTTATTTTTATTATAGATTCAATTTTCCATCTTTCATTTTGAAATTTTTATTATATCATAGAGGACTGCTAAGTGCTTGGAAAATTCTGGTACTCATGAGATGGGAAAGGGCATTTCAATTTTCCATCTAATTTCATATGTTGGAAGGTGAAAATTTGTTATTCAGTTGAGGTATACACAACTTTCCACAGTGTCAGTAAGCAGAACCTGACATGAGATATAAAGAAAATATTTGATTCTTAAAAATTTTTAGCAATATGTGACAATCTGAGCTCCCATTCTTGATTTTTTTATTCTTTTTTAGCAGAAGAATTGGTGTGAGTTCAGTGGCATTGAGGATGCTTATCTCAATTAGAAGACAACTTCCTCCTTTATCTGCCATTCTCAGTGCCTTGCTGTGAGACCAGAACGCATGTAAGACGTGGTGGTGTTTACATGGAGAGGTGCAGAAAGAAGGACTCTACTTTCTTTCATTCCAACTCTGAAAAGAACAGGCTGAGTGGAAGCCACTGGAGACTACAGCAGAGAAATAATATGGACGCTAATACCTTTAGTATCTTTGTACCAAAAATTAACCTTGTGCTTTTTTGCAGTCAGACACTATATATGTGGATAGATTGAAAATTTTATTATAATAATGAAAAGGTAATTCTGCAGATTCAGTGAGTTAAGTTCTCTTCCAGCTTCCTGGGACCTCGATTTTCACTTTGAATCGCACTGTGGGGTGACTGTGAGAACCATGGACTGAGGTAAGGCGTAACCCTCTATTTTTCTCTGTGCTGTTTCATCAGCAAAGATATTTCTCATCTCTGAACTGCCTTTTTTTTTTTTTTTCTTTTTTTTAAACAACTTATTAATAATCTGCACCAGTAAGGGAATGTGCATAGTCTGAAGTGACATTACGATCAAGTACCATTATTTTCAAAATGTGGGACTACTTTTCCTCTTAGGCTTGAATAAATCAATTTTAACCTTTCTGCAAAGTTGAGAGAGCTACAGGTGTCACAGTGTAAGAAGGGCACAGAGCAGTGCTTATGCCAAAATGATGCCTTATCCTCCATAGACCTGCTCTTGATGTCATTGCTTGCCAGCTGTTGACTTGCTAACCAAGGCAAAATATCCTTATTAAATCCTGTTTGATTTTTCACTGCAATTACCAACGTAAGCAGAGCAAAAATGTTTTTGTCTTTCTTTGCTATCAGCATCATTGCAGTGCCTTTCCCATGGGTTCCCAAAGATGTAAGGAGAGTGTGCGTTAAAGAATGGCCCTAGGAAAGAGATGACACTGGAATGCACCCATTCAAGATTAGCCCTAAAGACTTGACTTTCCTTTCTTACTTCAGCCACAGTAAATGCATAATAAAATGAAAGAAGGAGTCTGAGTTTCATACTCTTCCTCCTCTTTGCAGCTCTTTCACAGTCTCTTTCCTGCCCACCTGACATTTGGGGAGCAGAGTAGCAAAATCCCATTTATTTCTGCATGGGTAAGGAATATTATTTACACTCTGTCTCAAGGGAGTTGTTCAAGTCACTGCATAAGGCATAGCGTGCATAGATGAATCCTGAATTGCCCATCACTCTCGAATAATATGAGGATGATCTATAAAAGTGCATATAAATCAAACGATGGAAATTCCCCAGGCTCCATACTCCATGGGCCAGTCCTTGTAGTACAACAAAATTCCTGTGTCAAATATATCTGTCTCTGAGGTACAGTTGAAACTTTAAAGCATTAGTGGAATATGGTTATGAGGGGACAGACATGAGTACAGACAGATAACCCTCTGGAATAAGATTTTTTCCCAAAATAAAATGGGTCATGGATAATATATGGAGGAGGGGAAGCACAGGTCATTTCTTCAGACAACATTTTTCTTCTTTTGTGTGCTGAAATGTATTTATTTACACACAAAAAATCATTCTTTAATGGGACTGAGAAAAGCCTCTTGGCACACTGAGACTGATCTCTTTTTTATTAATTTTACAGCAAAAGGTCAAAACTATATCTATTAAGTATATTTATATAGGAAAGTGCTAGACACACTCGATTACATAATGAGATTGACATCCGTGTCTTGTAAGATAATGATCTTGAGACACAGTCCTGGTGTAGCTCTGATCAAGTTAATAGAATTGACTTTGGACCCTTTTGTTTCCTCCAAGCTCTTAACCCAAAATGAATTGGGTTAATCTTTCAAGAAAGCTGTCTTAATTTTGGATGCTTTATTTGAGACTGTGGGCTGTGGTATCTGAGTTTTCTTTTGTTTCCCTGGTAAAAGGGATTGCTTAGATTTGTGTTTTGTTGAAATGCAGCTGCAATATTTTAATTTTTTTTTTTTAAGGCAGATTTTTTTGTGACATAAGAAGATTCTAGGCAAGAAAAAACAATGCAACTGGAAGAAGGCAAAGGTCTTTGTTTAGATCTGAAATCAAATAAATAAAATAATTCAAAGGAAGGATTGCTTACCTGAAGGTTTTCCTTACCATTGGGTAGAATACAAGATAACTTTCCTATCTACAGTGATGCATAAACTCAAATCTATCTTAATTATTATCTTATGGACAATAAAATAGTCTATTATTCTATTTCAGTCATCTAGTCTGTTATTCTGATGTCCATCAGAATTGGTACCCCATACTCCAGTTCTACAAATGGTGCCAACATTTTTTTAACCTCTTTGCCACGTGTTGGCACTTTAGGGTTTGTGCTCACCTCCCACCAGCAGCCAGGCATTTTTCCCAGTGGGAGGCCCTTAAATAATTTGTGACCCCTAGGTCACCTGGGCGGATGTGTGACTTCTTAGGGACATCAAATACAAGGTATTTTTCACTATTTATCACAATTACAGAAACACCCAAACTTAACAATCTCTGATAATCTACTGGAAATTCAGTCCTTAACTGGCTTCAAAATGCTGAATTTATACACAGGGGGGGAAAAAAAAACCAAACCAAAACAAAAACCACACCACTGTTTAAACTATTAAATATGGAATCTTCCTTTTTGGCTGAAGCTTTGTGAGTTTCTATACTAACTCTGAAGAAATAACCCAAATTTAGCGAGAATGTGTTAAAGCTTTCATCTCAGCTAAATTTACCCATGTAAGAGCTGGAAATTCAGTCTTATCTTATTTAATCATTAATCTGGGCTTCCTCTGTAGACAAAAGAGGGAATATGACACATTCACAGCATCATATATCTCATGTTAAAACACAGTGAATTATGTTGTGGAGGTGCTGATTTCTCTCCACCAAATAAACTCAGAAGTTATCTCATTGTTTGCTTAAGATGAGGCAAAAAATTATTTTAGAAGGCCAAAGTTAAATGCTGTGAACATCATTTCAAGACAACGTGTTTAAAAAGCAAGAGTAAGACACTTGAACACCCCAAGATTTAAATGTTGCAGCAAACTTTCTCAGTGATTTGCATTCCTAAATTCACAGGCCCTCTGAAAGCCCCACTGTTCACATTTATCTGGGTATCCAAATCTACACATAGAGAGGTTGAAGTTAATTTCTAGGAATTTAAGAGTTCACTTTAACTGGGATTTAAGGACATAACTCTTGCGCGACCTCCCTAGATTTTGCTTTCTTGGTATTCTGAGTGTTTCAGAGAAACAAACCGAGTGCCAGATTTTGGATGATAAAACTAACTAGCTTTAGCCTCCTGGAATAATCTACCCAGTGCTGCAGAACTGCAGCTGGGGCACAGGGCTGGGCTTAAGAAGGTTCTTGGTTAATCTTCTGTAGATGAAATCGTGCTCTGGATTTGCCCAGAGATATAGGTTTCTGAAGATCTCTGATAAATTTCACACTATGAAGACCTCCATATTGCTGTTAGTTGCCAAATTCACAGCATCTGAGAGTTCACACCTAAGTCAGGGGCTTGCAAGTGTAAAGAAAGACTCTAAAAGGTTATTTTCATAAAACAAAGGAAGCGAGTTAAATGTTTTCTGCACGTAATTGAAAAATTGTCTCAGCAATAAAAGATACAGAACAAGGGGAGCAATGGCACGTAAACAACCAATCAACTTGAGACCTGCTCTATCTTCGTCCAACAATAATACCTGGACTGTTAAATCTCTCTCGCAGGTGCTTTATTTTCCTTTACAGCACTGCACTGTATTTTGCCTTCTATATCTGGCACTGAAAACACATTCTTCTTTTCCTTTTGATAAAATGATGGAGTTTACTGGATTTCATACTAATACAGAAAGAAATAAAACAGCAATAATGCCACCTAAGTGGGAAGGATTTCATAGTACCAGGACATTCATCTGGATCTGTAAATATTGGTTATAAACACTGTAGGATAAACTGAGATATATGACCAATACTGCAATGTTTTATGTAATAATAAAAGATAGATAGATAGATAGATAGATAGATAGATAGACAAATTGAAAGAAAAAGACCTCATCTCTGTCATTTCCAAATCTCACAGTCAGACGCTGAGACACATGGAGATACCTGAGCTTCCATTAATTTCTGCTTTAGCCTGCAAATTATTGAATATTTTTGACACAAAATACTATTACATTAACTCCAACTGGCCCGACAAGATTTAACTCATCTTGGATAGCTGATGGCATGATTTTTGAACATTAAGAACAGTCTTCAGTGTGGTTCATAAACTTAGAAATTGATTTTGAAGTCACTCATCTCTTAGGAAGTATGAAGACTTCTCATCATATTTCCCAAAAAGAACAATGTTGTGTCAGCCCAGTTAACTTCCTAAGGACGGTCCAGCACGAGAGCAGAGTTTCTGTGGCCTTCCAGTACTGTCAGGGAAGGAGATATTAATGGTGTGATACAGATCATTCCAGAAGAAATCCCATTTTATGGCATTTCTCTCTCTTTAAAATCATTGTCAAGATTAATAGAAATTATAGTGTTATTCATTTTTGTGTTTTATTCAGGAACCGAAGACTAGGCAACAGGAGGCAGGACTCAGAGTACAGTAAATGTAGGGAACATTTCTGCATATTAAGAAGTTTGGGATGGATACTGGAAGGACTCAGTCAGATCCTCTTCCTATTGAAATCAGAAAATGGTGAATATCACCTCCTAAGCACGATAGTTAATAGAGATATGTTTTATCCTGTTAATGGACAAATACGTAGGATTAATAAATTTGGGAACCTTAGAATTCCTTATAACCTTTATTTTTTCAACAAAGTACTTATGAATTTTTAAAAAATCCAGCTTATTTGGAAACAAAAATATTGATATTTTTCACTGAAAATTATGAAATCTTTTGAACAAATTGGAAACCTCCATTATGTTAAATCAAGTTTCCTTTTGTGAAAAAAATTGTTTTTCTCATCTAAACGTGTTTGTTTGTTTAATAAAGAAAAACTGTCAGAAAATTTACCAGCAATATTTCTCTCTCCCTTGCTAAATTTTGTCTTGTGCTTGTAGTCAATGATCTGATATCCGAAATGAATGTTATTTTTCCTTTAGATTATTCTTTTGTTTAACTGCGACCCACCATGCACACACTGGCAAATCTCCTCTTCAGGTACCTGATCATATTCTGTATCTGCATTGCTTTATTTCTTTCTCCCACCTTGTGCCAATAAATGTATCTTTAAAGCCCACTATCTATCATTTGTTCTGAAAACTAACTAACTGTTTGCACATTTGCTTTCCAGATGTTGCTGCCAACAAATTATTCCCCAGTGATTTAAGCTTGAGTTTCACCCATTACTGCTTAGCTTATAGGACATATTCCTGGAACTCAGAGGACTTCTAACTTCAGTTTGCATTCCTTCCCTCAGGAAAACTCAAAATAAAAAGGTAAATTTTCACCCCAAAACAGACCATAGGAAAGGTTGAAATACAACAAATGGCTTCTAAATAAAAATTTAAATAAAATAATCCACTGTGCCATTTCGACATATTATCTAAAAGGATTCTGATGCTTAATAGAAGACAGATCTCCCCTAAAAAATCAGTCTTACTATAAAAGCAGCACTATGTCAATTACAGTGGTTTGATACTAAAATAACACATTCCTAAAGTGTATCACTATATGAAATGTCAAGTTTTTTTACACATGGCACTTTTCTACCGATATTCCTAATTTCCACTGTAGAGTAAGTATCTCATTTATTCCTGCCCAGGTAATCAAAACAGTACTAAACTGAGTGTACCAGAAGTCATGAAATCTCCACCTACCTCCATCTGAAATTAGAACTCTCAAAAATCTTTTTCCAGGTGCTGACTATTCTTTACACATCTCAACAGCCAAAAGTTCATGGCTGTATTGGAGGTGGCTTGATTTGGTCAAACTCTGTATTAGAATCACTTCTGTGTTCTCCTGTTTGCCCCAGTTCACCAGGACAGCAATTCTCTCTACTCTGCCCCACGGTCCTGCTGCCCTCTGATGAATTTGGAAGATGTGCAGCTGTGCCTCGTTCTTCCAGTGTAAATGGGGATAGAGAAGGAGGCTCAACACTGCTTGACCCAGTTGCACATTTCTGCAAAGTTCTTGCTCCTTTTCTTTGCTCATATTCTACCTCTAATTTGGAATTTGCCTGCATTGAGGCAAGGAAGAAGTGGAAAGAGCGGTTTGAACTGAGTGTCCATTTCTCTTTATCTCGTTATCTTATTCCTGAGTTGCTTTTGCATCATCCAGAAGATATTTTGGCATTTGGTTTGGGCTTTTGGTTGCTTGTTTGCATTTTTCTTTAATCAGCAGCATCGTATGGACTATTACTGTGCAGTAGACGAGGTAACTTAAGACAGAAATAAAGTGCAGTGCTCAAATAGTTAATGCTATTTCAGAGATCTATGTGTAAAAATCAATTTTAGTTATTCACAACCTTTTTTCTTCTTTCCTCACTCAATTACCTTATTGACCACTTATTTATAAACTAAAAAAGACACATATTGTCCCTGTCTGTTCCATAGAGGAAACAAAAAATGGCCTTATTTAATCCTGATGTTGGCGGAATTCTACCAAGGGAAAATTTGGCTCAAATATTCCTGAGGAAAGTCATTGAATGAAAATAGATTTTGCTTTGGCTTAGTTATTAGTTTTACCCCATTTTATTCTTAAAATATATGTTTGCACATAATCTCACCAGATGCAGATGTCTGGTCCTGACTATTAAAATTCAAGCAAATTATCATTTCTCATATGCATCATAACAATTAAAACAAATAGCATTTAACATGGTTGCATAATTTCAATAAAATAAAGTCTTCATTTCTTATGAGAAGTAAGGATGGGGAAAGCATATCTTCAAGTAAGGTACTGGACAATGAAATAAATAGGTAAAGTAAACTTTTAAAAAGTTGTTCCCAGAAAATAAAAAGTGAGTTGGTTTCATAACTGCTAAACACCATTACCTGCTATTGAGTTCCACTGCAGAGAGTGGATTAACAGCTGTTGTCAGAAATTGTTGGTGTAATGGAATTATTTATGGTGTCATCTGTTTAATTCTTGTGGGAAATGTTCACACAGTCTGTCAATGAAGTGCATGAATACAACTAAAGCATGGTTTATTGACTATTCCAAATTATTTCATTTTATGTGTGGTAAAACAGGCAAATTTGAAAGTGTTAGCCTTATCTGGCTTCTCCAAGTTTATCTAATGAATGTTAGAGTGGTTTTGAAATATGGCTTTCCCTTTTTCTACCTCTGATCAGACTTCCTGGGTACCACTGCTTGGTTTGCTCCACATTTAATAAATACAACAGAACACTTTTATTACAAAGAACACTACCTTGTAAAGATTGATGGAGATTAATTCTAGTCCGCTCATTCTCATCTGGTGCTTCAAAAAAACATTTGGGATAAAAACCGTTTGTCTCTGTGTGTTCTTATTTTTCATTTCTCTGCAGTTCTGCCATTGTCTCTCTTGGCTGGGGCTAGAAGCAGAACTGCAGAAATGCCACCAGAAAGGCTGTGCTACTGGGGAATAGATGAGGCATGTTGTTTCAGATTTAATTAGAAAAGTTTTGTACAGATTTGCTCTGTAGGCCACATTTCAACATTAAAGTTGAGGGCAGCTGATGCCATCTGCTCCATTTAATGCAAATTCAATGCAGCCCTTCGGCTCTTGGCAACTTACCAATACGGTCCTCAAATTATTTGGGCAAAGTATGACCACCCCTGCTGTACCGAGTGCCCCTGTTTTCTCCCCCCTCCTGCCTAAGCAGTGATGGATTTTTTGTGCTTCTCTGGCTGGTCATGTATGATTTCGAGGAAAAAGATAGTTTCTATCAATCAAAAAACAACATTCATCATTAGTCTTCTGGGACACATGCTGCAAACCCTTAGGACCAGCTTTTCAAAGGAAGAGAATATTGTTTCTGATGTGAAGTTGATGGATGTTTCATGTACTGTGTGTGACAATGACACAAGAATTTCCAAGAGCGGAGGATCCTCCCAAACCTGTCTTAGCTGCTTTATGTGATCCAGGCTTTAAAGAACAACTATGCCTCACTTCTTAATGGGTGCCAATACTGAAAAATACAAAGAGATGCCCAGGAGAAAAAGTTGTTGTTAGAAAGTAATTATTTGTCATGTTATCTGTCCAATTCAGAAGGGAACTGCCAGGGAGCAGGGGTCTGGCTTTCATGTAACTTAGCAAAGCAATACATAGAGCTAGGGAGGAGTGGAAATTGCCAATACAGTAAAAAAATTATTATCATTATTATATTTTTTTCTAATTTAAATGCTAGATAAGTTTATATGATCTGCCATAAAAATATGTTTGATTAGAAGGGCAATTTCTAGAGTCCTGCTTAACGAATGGACCTATATCAAAAGAAACTCAGGAACAAAAAAAATACATAGACATATTCTTATCAATGTGTTTGGGTTTAGAGCTGCCTTAGTAGATCAAACCGATTTTTTTTTTCACAGAAGGAGGTAGGAGACAAAGGCACTCTAGATGATTTTCCTAAGGTCACTTGGGAAATTTATTACAGACAGGGAACAGTCTGTGGGAACAGAACTGAGGGAACATATCCATGTGTCCCATTGCCAAGCTAATGCTCAAGCTACTGTGTGTGTTCATCATGGAAATACTATATCAAAAAATAAGATATTCGTTCCGCCATAGGTGCAATATGTCTCAAGAATAATTGTACACTTGATACTTACGAAAGGAGAAATTGAAAGTATTAAAAAAAGAAAATGGAGGGAGAATGAGGGAGAGGAACAGAGTGAGTAGGATGAAATAAGTCTGTTACCTGTGACACTCCTTTCAATGTGCTGTCATGCCTCGAGATCAGTATTTCTTTATGTTTGCAGAAAAACACTCCAAAGCACTCTGGCAGGGGCAGAGCTGCACCAGCTGCAGTTGCTGAAGGTTTCAGAAAAAGGACAATGCCAAACTCTTCGTTGTGGCAAAAATTAAATAAGGAATAAGAATAACAACCCCCAAATTTTTCTCTTCACCTCTTTACTGTAGCAAAAATAAAATAAGGAATAAGAATCAAAAAAGGCAAATGTATCTATCCACCTCTTTGTTTGTCTGTTTATTCATTTCTTGGTTTATTTGCTTGTTTGCTTGCTGTGGATGGGGAAAAGACTTGACATTTGGATATCCTGCTTTGTCATAAAGGTAGAAAACCACCAGGCCAGGGTGTCCAGAGGGGTTTGTTTCTCTCTGTCCTTGAAGGCTTTTATCATTCTGCTAGAAAAAGCCATCCATGATCAAATATAGTGAGGACAACGATGCCACTATGAGCAGAAGGTTCAAGGAGGACCTCCAGAGGTCTATGGTTTCTATAGTTTTGTAATTCGTCAAGAGATTGTTCATGGGGCCCCAGCTTCTGTTGGGAACTCCAGACATTATGACGGAACATCTGGAATTGGAAAGCTTAGCAGCTTCAAGGGTTTTCATGCAACTAAAATGTTTCCAGTTTAGCTACCTCTCGAGAAAGTCACTAAGGCCTCTGTTTATAATCCATGAACACTAATAGACCCTTCTGAGGCACAATTTACATGACTTTGAGACATAATTTAGATTGCCACTTTAAAATGAGATAAACCTTACTACGCAAGAACCCTTCCTATTCTTTGACCAGAGAGAATTCATAGGAGGAGCAGGTCAAACAAAAACCTCTACAGTGCAGCTGCCTACACTTAGTTAGAAGAAAGGGGCTCTTCACCAAAAGTGATACAAATTTTTTTAGTCATATGGATTTTTCCTTTTGGCAGAACAAAGGTGATTTCTCAGTATACATATTAGTCGTAGGTTAATATACTGGTGCTAGTTTTCGTGATTACACTGAGCTTTGGATGAGGGCCTAATTCAAAATGCTTCTCTTTGGAAAGATTGCTGAAGAAACAAGCATCATTAGGGATGATACACTAGGTGAGGGAGATGGGGAATTTAGTTGATTGTTTCAGCTGTGAGGTACCCAGAAATATAGTACTTTATGAGGTTGCTCTTTCTGCTTTGATATATTGTGTTTGTCAGTGGTGCCTGCCACACTCAGATAGGCACCTCTTCTTGTTTTGCAAATGTAACTGTCTCAATAAGGATAATTAAATAAAGCCCCTGAGGTCCCATGTAGCACAGTTTCTATTTCTTTCTTTCTGTTCTAGCCCAGGAAGTGGAGGCGGGGAAGGGTACCAGCTCATTAAATCCCAGTTTACATTTGGGAGGGTTGTCGTTGCATCAATGCAATGCACTGTACTCCACTTACAAGGCTCAAATCCAAAACCCTCCAAGACTGTGGTCATCTTATGGACTCATTAATTTGTCTGGAATACACAGGATGAGTGAAAGACCTTTGCTTTAGGGAGATTTCTGAAGGCATTTGAACTGACATTGCACCCGCTTCCATCAATTCAGTCACTCCTGTTTCTGAAGAGTGAATGTGCACACTTAAAACTATGTTTCAGGAGGCAGAGTATGAATGAAACTAAATAAATCAAAGCCTTTTAAAAAAGGAATTTAGTTTCTGGAAAGAATTTTCTAAAATAACTTTAACAATTTTCCCCCCGAAACAACAAAAAAGGACCATCAGGGATACACAATGCTTGTTACTATCTTCTATGTGTTAATTGCTTGTTTCGCTATAAATGCCTTAAATTTCTGCATTGAAACTAAATTTAAAAAAAAAATAAAAAAGAAAAAGAAATGCCCTGCTTGGATGTAAGTCACCTGGGATGACCAATATGGTAAATTTTTAATAAGAAGATGAAGCATTGAGTGATTTACTGCTAATCCCATTGCATGAGCTGGAGGAGACTAAAGAACAAAGGTTTACCCTCCCTTTGGAGATTTGTTTCATCTGCACATCAGCCTACAATTAATGGCCATTTAACTGTTGTTCTCCTGCTGGACATTGGTGGATTGATTCAGTAAATAAAAGTGACAGAGCAGTGTCCCATGGCAGTATAATAGAAACTGGCTGCACCTGTTATTTGCGAATCATTGCTTGCCAGGGCATTGACCTTTTCTAGTCTAGCTAAAACTAATAGGAGAAATTATGGGACTGATTAGTTAAATTTAATTATAAGAAGTTGTATGGCAGAATCTCAGTTCCTTGAAATTCATTGCAAACCATAGTACCCTGTCAATAACACCAATTCCTCCCCTTTTCCTAACTGGTCTTTGCCTTGTGGTAATGACTGGTTGGTTAGTTAACACTTACCAAAGCAAAAAGCAATGATTACCTGCTCTAAGGACTTGTTGGGAGGGAAAGACTACTGCTTATTGAGCAGTATGTAACACCAAAGTTTGCTCTTGCTTTGTCTTTCCTAATGATTAAACAGGAGGGAAGGATTGGGCTGAGAGAAGAAAAACGAAACAAGAAAAAAAATCCCCCAAACTCTAACCAAAACCCAAAAAAACAGTGCAAGCAAGTGTTCTCTGTGTCCAAGTTCAGTAAGAAGACAGCTGCCATCAAGTAACTGAGCATTTAGAAACATTTAATGACAGGTTTATCCTTTATTTCGGCTGGCAGGGTAAGAGGAGAGGGATAGGTATAGAGAGGGTAGGGGAAGGCAGGGCAGAATGATTACATTTCTTTATCCCTTCTGCTGTTCCTGAAGGTAGTAGAGAAAGAAAACTGCCGTGGGTTTTACAGCTGGCCTGATACTCTGCTTCTTTCTTGAAACAAGCCTGCTACAGGGATGGATCCAAAGGTGGTCCGGAACCCGAACAAGGGGCGTGTACTAACAGGGAATACAACAGGGTTTGCACAGCAAGTGTAAGATGGTGATCAGGACTACAGGAAATGCACAGAACTGTTTTCACTGTTGAATTCATCAGCAGTGCCTGAGGATTTTTTCAGAGTGTATCTCCAAGTTTATTCACTAATATCTTGATTAAAAAAAAAAAAAAAAAGGACAAACAGAGAAACCAGTACGCCTTCTTTCCATTCTTGAATTTTAAAAGTGTAAACCCCAAATTCTTCACCTCAACTTATCCTGGAGGGGAAGAAGAAAAAGCACAACCCACTTACATGAGAGGGTATCCAAAGGATGTGCAGGCACTCTGTGAGCTGCTGTCCTCTGGAGCTAAGCTGCAGGAGCAAGGTAAGGACAGAAAAGCATGCTTATTGATTAAGACTAAGGAAATTGTGATATCCTCGGTGGCAGCATTTGGCTGGCTGTGCTCACACTGTTCTCCAAAACCAGGAAAATGCAGGTGCAGGTATGCTGATACAGGAGGCCAGCTGAAATGGGTGCAAAGTTGGGCTGGGTTGGTAAACACAGCATGAATCCTCCTGTCCCCTGAGCCTCCTGGTAGGAAGCAGAGAGAGAACTGAATAAAAATGTGGCTGGACTCATTTGCTGCACAGCTCAAGTCCTCCACAGAAAGCCAAACATATAAACATGTGGCTAACAACCCTAAAATTAATGTGCTGTGTTCAAATGGACCTCGAATAATTTGCTTTCATTCTGTCAGCATTTGCTTCTCTGAAAATAGGAGGGAAAAGCAAAGGGGGAAAGGGGAAGAAAATAAGGATGAAAGTAAAGGATTAATAAAAGCCAAAAACAGGGGAGTGTGTCAGGCATCTTGAGAGGTCTCCAAACATCTGTCAGACAGTGCACATCAGGCACCGTGTGTGGTGTCACTGGTATTGAAAGCCATGGCAGAATCAGAAGTGGCATGGATGAGGCAAAAATACTTCCTAAGGAACATGACTAAGCTGTGACTATCGGGGGAAAAAAAAAAAAAAAAAAAAAAAAAAAAAAAA